>JBBPBT010000152.1:8061624-8076458 GCA_037974875.1 Cicer bijugum | reverse complement strand
TAATATAGATAAATAAAATATCTAATTAACATATTAAAACATAATTTCTAATTATAAAAATTTAAATATTTTCAATTATATTTTATAATTTTAAAATATATTTTATCAATTTACAAAATTCAAATAATAATTTAATCGACTCTTATAATTTCAATAGCTGATTTTTCTATTTACTCATCCAAAACTTTGTCAACAAAGTGAATGATACTTCGTACAAAATGATTGTAAAAAAAAAAACATAGAAAAAAACAGTAGACATAGATCATAGCAATTTTATTAATAAAAAAAAAAAAGATGAAATGGACATAGATATCATATAATTATAGAGAAGAAACATAGATCAAAGTAGTAACAAAAACTCCAACACTAAGATTATTAGTAGCAATGGGAGCCTTAGTGGGACCCATTTCACTACTACTACTTCTTCAACTTCTGAACCTTACCTTCTTCTCTCTTTCTCATTTCCTTTATGAAATGGTGTTGTTGGTGTTGGTGTTTTGAGAAAGCTTTGTCTTTTGTCTATTCAACTTCAAAAGCAATAGCACCTTAGATTTAAACATCAGATTCGTTTTCACTCTCTCCCCTTTTCTAAGGTACACTCTCAACCTCAACACACACACACTAATTTCTCTCACTAAAAAGTTCAAAGTTTTTTTCTTTTTCTTCCAAAAATAATATATTTTTATTATTCATTCTTAGCTGAAAGTTCTAAGATTTGGGTATGCTTCTAAATTGATTTTCTTAGGATGACATTAATTAATTAACAAAGTAGTTTGACTCTTTGAGTTTTTCAACAATTAAAACAACTATTAATAATACTTATGACCATATTTGTTTGGTCATAGTATAATTCAAAGGTTGAAAACATTGATTTTTTTTTCTTTTCAAGTTTGTTTGCTTTCTTAGTTTTTGTCTGTTTTTGACTGTAACTATTTCACATCTTAATCAGTCATATGTTGTTTTTTGTCTGAACTCATGCTTAGATACTTGATTTGAATTTAGTTATTTTTTATTAGATTTTGGTCTTGCTTATTTTTCTTTTATTTTATTTTCTTCAATAATTAGGAAGCCATTCAACTATGAAGGCTTCCAATGTTTGATTGTGGCTGTTTCATGATTGTGACTGGTTCTACATACAAGCCAAAACCTAAAGCCTCTTTATATATAAGGAGGTGGTCTTAAATTAATACAATTCCAACTATCTAGTCTTAAATTAAGTTCAGAAACATTAACTTTTTAGTTACAATTTTTGCTTATATTTCATTCCGTGGAGTAGTATATATCTATTCTTTGATTTGTTGAAAAGTATTTAGTTAAAAAAAATTTGGTATGTGATATTTAGAGGGAACAAAGTGTAGAAGTAACTATTGATGATGCTGAAGAATTTAAAAGTTTGAAACTTTGAGGTTTAAAAGTGGTTTTGGTGATTGCAAAGATATATGGATCATAATAGGGGAGATAGTTGGAGAGAATTGGTAAAGAATATGATTCCTTCTGGTGCTTCTGTTCCTGATGATGCTTCTAATCTTGATTACTCCATTGCTTTGGAATATTTAGGTCCACCGGTTTCTTACGAAGTACCGAAAGTTGAGCCCCTAGACGTGGGGAGGAGGGCTATGGTAATTGAACCAATCCCTCTGCCGATGTCTCGTATTGTCGGTGTAACGAGTTCTCCTAATCATAGTCCAAGGGTGTCCGGAAGTTCAGAATCTGTGGTTTCTGTTTTGCAGAATCCAGATCTTTCTTCTGGTTCCCCTTCTGCTTCACCTGCTTCAGTTCATAATCCTTCAAATGTTGCTTCTAAGCTGGCGATTAATGAAGCGAAGAGGGTGCCTGTTGTCACTTTTAATATGGTTGTAAGGTCTCCGAGGAAAGAGGTGGAAGTTGCGAAGAAGCCGGTGTATCCGGAATACGTTGGAGTTGTGAAAGAAAAGAAGAAAAAGAGAATAAGAGTTTGTTATAGATGTGGAAAAGGGAAGTGGGAAACTAAAGAGTCTTGCATTGTTTGTGATGCTAAGTATTGTAGCAACTGTGTGCTTAGGGCAATGGGATCGATGCCTGAAGGGCGTAAATGTGTGACATGTATTGGCCAGCCTATTGATGAATCGAAGCGGCTGAAATTAGGTAAATATTCGAGGGTGTTGTCCCGACTGTTAAGTCCTCTAGAAGTTAAACAAATTATGAAAGCAGAGAAAGAATGCTCGGCTAATCAGCTTCAGCCGGAGCAGTTGACTGTCAATGGATTGCAGCTGAAGCCTGACGAGATGGCAGAATTACTTGGATGCCCCTTACCTCCACGTAAGCTGAAGCCTGGTAGATATTGGTACGACAAAGAATCTGGCCTGTGGGGAAAGGTGATTATTTGTTCTTTATTATTACTGAGAATAAGCCTGGTAGATTTGGAATAATATGGACTATTTCAATTTTATCTTCAAATTCATAACGATGATTTATGTTATGTTTTCAGTTATCGTTGCATATTGGTAGTTTTTTTCTTCCAATCATAAGGTTAACTTATCGAATTGCTATATTTGTATTTGTAATCCGAAAGCAGGCTTTAACTTCTGTTGTTCTTCATTTGATAGGAAGGGGAAAAACCTGACAGAATCATTAGTTCAAACTTGAATTTCTCTGGGAAACTTAGCATTGATGCTAGTAATGGAAACACTGAGGTTTACATCAATGGTCGAGAGATTACAAAACTTGAATTGAGGGTACTCAAGGTAAGCTTTCGTCTTTGTTTAAAATCAGAGGAGGAAATTATTATTAATTAAAAGTGACACTAATGGTCATTTTGCAATTGCCTCTGAGAGAATTTGAACTCTGTCTCTTGAGTGACACCTCGTTATTTGAAGTTTGAACAACATTTATTTCTTCTAAGGGAGTGCTTTTGCTACCACATTGGTATCATTGAATTCAATGGAACAACATTCTTCTTTGAATTTTCAGTTGGCAAACGTCCAGTGTCCACGTGATACTCACTTTTGGGTTTATGATGACGGTCGTTACGAGGAGGAAGGTCAAAAGAATATAAGAGGAAACATTTGGGAGAAGGTATTCACTTAAATTCTTGTAGGTGGTACCATAGTTAAGTTATATTAAGGAGTAGAGTATTAATGAAAGAGATGTTAACTTTTTCCTTGACAGGCATCAACAAGATTTGTTTGTGCACTGTTCTCTCTACCCTTTCCCCATGGACAGCCTCATGGATCAAGAGATGAGACTAGTAATTATAACACAGTTCCTAAATATCTGGAACAGAAAAAAACTCAGAAGCTTCTTCTTCTTGGACTTCAAGGATCTGGAACTAGCACTATGTTTAAGCAGGTATGGCTTTTATTTCAAACAAATGTTTGCATTGTGCTTATGGTAATGACCTAAATATCTATAGTTCGATAATTGATTGATCCATTAAACTTAGTTGCTTGAACTTATAAAGTGTACAAAATAAATGACTTGATTATAGGGATGGATATAAACACTGTAGTTGTTTCAAATTGAGAGTAGCAAATAAGATATATGAGAACTTAGTTGATTTTTGGCTTTTTTTCCGTATCATATTCCTTATAAAGTCCTAGTGTTTAATATTGATTTTCTTATAACATGGTTCGCTTCTGTGGCTATCTTGTATTTGCTGAGCAGGCCAAATTTCTGTATGGGAGCAAATTTACTGCTGAAGAGCTGCAGGATGTTAAATTAATGATACAGAGTAACATGTACAAATATCTTAGCATTTTACTTGATGGAAGAGAGCGCTTTGAAGAGGAGGTTGTTTCTAGAATGAATGGACACGGTTCTCCCGGTCAAATTATGGAACGGGGTAATATTTTATGTCATGTTGATTATTTACTTCGAACTTCTACTTCTGTGTTGCTGTTTAGCAAAAAGGAGACAGTGTATGAATAAATAATGCAGCGTCATGTGACGCTTCAATTATCATCAACTACATCGAGTACAAGCTAAACACTCCTTATTTTGCGTTAGTTATTACTATTAGTTAATCTCATTGTGTTTTCCAAGTTTCCTAACTGTAAACAAGGAATTAAACAAGTTATTATTAAATTTGTTGACAAAGTATTTATTATTGGTTACAAAAAAGATGTAAAAAGATATAATTAATGCTCTTAAAAATTGAAAGATGATCTTATAAAAAAGGACAAAGCAATTATTGAAAAGGGTCCAATATTAGAGACAGGCAGAGTGTGTTGCATGGTTGAGGATTTCTGATAATTTTACAACTAGTAATAATATTTACATTCCTTAATAAACTGAGTGACATTTCTCATAAGTAAGAGAGCACTTATGTGTTCTGTGGTGATCCATTTTACCGCGATTGAACTGGAAGGAGTTAAAATGCTTAAGTTTCCTTGAATTAAAAGATATTCAGTTGAGAAATTTTCGTGATGTTTTATTGCATTCAATACGTACATAGGTACATGGTTTCTATTTTATCTAAGAAATGACTAATCTATTGCAACTGTTCTGTTTCTGAATATAGCTATGGTCAATGTTTTAACTTTTTCCCTATTTCAATCTTAATTCAGGTAGCAATACTAGTGCATCCATCTATTCTCTCAACTCAAGGCTAAAACATTTTTCCGACTGGCTCCTAGACATTATAGCGACTGGAGATTTAGATGCATTCTTCCCTGCAGCCACACGTGAATATGCACCACTAGTCGAAGAAGTTTGGAAAGATCCAGCGATACAAGAAACCTTCAAAAGAAAAGATGAGCTTCACTTTCTTCCAGATGTTGCGGAGTACTTCTTAAGTCGGGTAATTGCTTATCTAATCATCCTCGAAACTGGAGTCTTCTCAAAACTATGGCATTTTTTAATTTTATTTTTTAACCATTACTCTTTCCGATTATTAAATGGTATCGACTTGTATAGCTAGATAATGTACTATTGTTTCTTTCAGGCTGTTGAGATATCTAGCAATGAGTATGAACCTTCTGAAAGGGACATACTATATGCAGAAGGGGTTACTCAGGGAAATGGCTTGGCTTTCATGGAATTCTCACTGGATGATCGTAGCGCAAAATCCGAAGCTTATACAGATAACTTGGATGCTCAGTTGCAACCTCTGACCAAGTAAGCATATTGAGTATTTTTCTGAATTTGGATCCCTTCTTTTCGGTGTGGAAATTTCGTATATAGTTGATCTTTTGATCTATCCTTCTCTTTGTGCCTTTGAGTTTTTCCTAGGATGATGATGCTTACCTGTCATCGTTTCGTCGTTTTACTACAAACTATAAAATCTTTACGAAAAAGTGATTGAGACCAACTATTGTTAGTCCGAGTGGCAATTAGCTTGATTTCCCTTGAGCAATGTCACAGATTCAAGTTTTTTGACACTGAATGAGCTTTGTCTCTTTAAATGGCTTCACCTGACTCAATTCACATTAGTTGGGGTCCACTGATTTCAAGATTCCGAGGATCAAGGACAAAAAAAGTGGCCTTTCTTTTTTTTTTTTTATCAAACACGGCAATTAACATCATTTCTTTGATATCTCAGGTACCAACTCATAAGGGTGAATGCAAAGGGCATGAATGAAGGTTGCAAGTGGGTTGAAATGTTTGAAGATGTTAGAGCAGTGGTCTTTTGCGTTTCCCTAAGCGATTATGATCAGTTATCTCTTGCTCCTGACTGCAGCGGCGGCAGTGGAACACTACTTCAAAACAAGATGATACAAAGCAAGGAACTTTTCGAGACAATGGTGAGACACCCTTGTTTCAAAGACACACCTTTAGTACTTGTCCTTAACAAATACGATTTCTTCGAGGAAAAGATGAGAAGGGCGTCCTTAAACGCTTGCGAATGGTTCAACGATTTTTGTCCTCTTAGCGCACACGACAACAACCAGTCACTAGCCCAACAAGCTTACTTCTATGTTGCAATGAAATTCAAGGACCTTTATGCATCCATAACAGGAAAGAAACTTTTTGTGGCACAAGTTAGAGCAAGGGACAGAGTAACTGTTGATGAAGCATTCAAGTACATAAAAGAGGTTCTCAAATGGGATGAAGAGAAAGAAGAAAATTACTATGGTCCACCTGAGGATTCAATTACAGACATGAGTTCCTCTTTCTATGTCAGACAAGAGTAAATATATATAGATATGTCTTTTGGAAAATTATTGTCTTTTTGGCTATTGAAAGAGGTTGTTGTTGGAAAAAGTGTAACATGGTAGTGGCTAGTTTGTGTTTTTTCATGTACTTGAAAGTGAAAAGTTGTTGATGTGGTTTTGGTAGAATTGTTTTAGGCTGAAACCTTTGTCGTGTATCTGCATGTATGCATTATCTTTGCATGTGGAGGTGCTGTTCATTGGTTCAGATGCTTTTTTAGACTTGTTGGAAACGTGTACTTTGGTAATAATAAGGAACGGATGAAAGGAAAACCAGAATAAAAAACAAAAGGGGTGTAAATTTTTCCCTCATGCTAGATTTAACTACAACATAATGAACCGTTTAAGAATGAAATGTAATTACTATGACTATGACAATGTAGATTACAAAAACATTTTATATATTTTGGGGTTAAATATGCAAAAGCTTAACAAATCTAATGTGATATTAAACATACACTTAATAGAAGATATTAAAATTGTTTGCAGATAATTTTTTTAAGGATTAAAAGAAATTCTATTTTTTTAGAGATTAAAAATGAAATATTAAAATTTTTATAACTTAACTTATTTAACCATCTAAACTTATTTTTTAAGGATCATAAATTATGGCTATGCATCTAAATCTTTTTTTAACAATTTCACCACTTATAGTTGTTGCCATTTTCAGCCTCTAATAATTGGGAAGTCCTTCATCTAATCTATTTTTGTTTCTGCTTATCAACAAGTCTCTTCCACACATGGTTAAATCATTTATGTTTGACATTTAACCATATTTTTACAAAGGTGACCCTCTCTAGCTATTATTCCAATTTTTTTAGTATTTCCACACATTTGGTGCATCACTCTCATCCAAGGTTGTCCGATTCAAGTTTATAAGTAAATTGGTGTTGTTTAAGTAGATTCGACATGCAAACTCAACATCAAAATTCGTCGAATTCACCTCACATTAAAAAAATATTGAAATTAATATATACATCAAATATATATTTATATAATACCATAAATATATCAATAAACATTATGCAGCCCAAATTTACATCAATTTATCCAAAATTTGCAAACTCACATGAAAGCGGGTTTCTAATATTGGGACTAATTTTAAAATTAGGATAAAAATATTATACAGTCCAAATTCTCATAAATTTATTCCGAATTCGAAATTCCCTCGTATTAATTCAATCTCCAATACAATACAAATTTACCAATATGAATTTTTGCACCTAAAAATGTAAATTTGTACCAAATTTCTTGTAAAAAGTTGATTTTAATAACCTTATCCTCATCATTGTTGCATTTAATAATTCTCATTAATGTGGTTTTCATCATGGTATCTTGGGAGACAGGCTCTGCATTCAATCATATTTCTTCTTACCACTTAAAAAAATGTTGTTTGAGATATTATGTCTAGCTTACCTGGTGTGAATGTTGTCTATTTTAGAATTTATTTTAGAAGAGGTAAAAATTATGTTGTTCATGAACATGTATGCGTTGATAGAGATTATGGTTACAAGTCTTTGGTGGGATCAAGAAGTTATTTCCATATTTTAAATTTATTTAGTCATTATCATTATATATTTTATAAAAGTTAATAATTTTTTTTTTGTTTTAAATATATATACTGCTATATTGTCTCTATGAAAATATTTTTAGATTTGCCATTCAAATATGCCTCTAATGTGATAAAATTATATATTATTAAATAAAATAACATCAATGACTTTTTTACAACCGTATTTTAGAATTAATCTTTTAATTTCTTTCATTTTTGTAGTCCTTTAGTATTTATTTTCAACTTAATTCATTATAGGTAACTTTTTTGTATTTTACACCGTATTCATTTTTTTTAATAAGAATCGAATTTGATACACAAAGTTTACAATACTCGTATAAAGATATATTACATTATGTAAATAAATTAATCGCTTTGAGGGTTTTTATTTATTTGTTATAATTTTAATAAAATAAAAATCTAAGAATTAATTTAAAAAATATTAAGATTCTTTTCCCAATCCGCACCCAGTTTAGCGATATACGTAAAACAAACGCATTTTATAGATATTTATACCTGGACCGAGTTGTGATTTTTTAGAAAGATTGAGATTTATATTAAGCTCTCTAATATTAAAATTCTTCAAAAGAGAATTTTGCCAACTATGTACTCCATTTGTTTTAAAATAAATGTGATTTAATATTTTTGAGACATTAATAATTGTAATTAATAAAAAAAAAATAGTTGTTATTTTATTAAATTATTTTTATTAATTGTTAGTGGGATTTCAAGTAGTATTTATGAAATAATATGCACAGTAATAATTGAATTACACAATTAAAAAATAATAAAAATCAAATTGAAAATTAAAAATACTATTCATTTTTAAATAAATTTATTTTAATAAAATAACATTCATTATAGAACGGAATAATTTATATTGCCCAACTTAATTTATAAAAAAAGAAGAAAAAAATTAGCGGTGGTAAATAGGCCACGTTTCCAATCAAATCAAAAATTTATAACGTATTAGTTGGCATGTGCGTATCACGTGCGATTCCTCAGTGTGTCTGTTATTTGTACACCTCTGCTCTGTATCTGTAACATTATTGCTGTTGAAGTGCACATGTGATTCATTAAAGATACCAAGCATTAAACAAGTAGAGTACAAAAACTGAGTCATTACTTGTAACTTGTAACCACCACCTATTAATTACTAATTCACCTGTACTGGCTGTACAATTAGTCACTGCATCAATTGGGAACAACTTTGAAGCTCATCCCTTCCAAACTAGAGTTTGCAAATTAAATGAAGCTGAAAAAATATTATATGTGTGTATTGATTAAAGAATATTACTTGTAGTCCCGTGCAGCTAAAAAATAATGTTACTTTTTTAATATTTATGCATTATTAACTTTCTTTTAATTTCTAACAAAAATTTATTGTTTAAAAATATCAAGTACAATTGAACAATTTCTATTTAGATATAACAAGTTGAACTTGAGCTCAATAACAATCTACCAAAATTTTAGATATAAATCTAATCAGACTATGCTGTAAGCACGAACTCAACCTCTGTCCAACTAGTGCAACAAAACAGATGACAAGCCTATGGAAATTACTCTCTGGGCTTACCTAGATAAAATTGACCATGTGAATCCATACCCAAAAAACCAAATTTATGCAGAACGAACGAATAACTAGAAAAAGCTTAACCAAAGCATAATAGTAGTAATTGGAGCGTAATTTTATCGCTGTTAAGAAACAAGATGATTTATAACACAATAAGAATAATAGCAACCAAACTGACACTCGTGAAATTGGCAAAAGAAAGTAATCGCTTAGCTCAATTAAATGAAAAGAACTTCCAAAGTGAATAAAAATGGTCGTATCTAAGAAAAAAATTCCAGGTACATAGTTTTGTCATCACTCTAAAGCATAAAAACAGCCTGTTTTAAACTGATGCAACATGTTGTCTCTAGGCATGCAACCATATAGAACCAATAATTTCTAAGCCAAGTACAAGAGGCTGCTATTTCCAGCAATCATTCAAAAGCAGCAGACAAAACCAAATGAAGCACATAAGTTGGCTATATGCCCTCGGAAGTCTCTTCATCTTTTGTTGCCTCAGGATCTGTTCCCTTTTAACTAATAAAATTGTTACAATTGACAGAAAACAAACAGAAAATTCAAGATCCAATTAAATCAGGCGTTTCTGCCTCGATGGACAACAACGCGGAGTGTACTTTTCCTGTCCAACTGTCCAGTCGATCCCGTAAGGATTTTATCTGTTGAATACCCAAAACTCTTGGTTGCACCCACGAAACGTGTACGGTGCCATCAACTTGATCAATTATACCCTCAATCAGATGAACCTGCAATTGTTTTTTCAAATACAAGCTTAATAATGTAGCACATTTACCAGGACTCCAATGATCTTTCTAAACAATAAAAATCAAGACCCCATATGTAGATTTCAATACACACATCAAATAGCTTTTCTTAGAAATAACATGGACAACTGTTTCTAAAAAAAGTGTGTACAGAGATGCAAAGCACACAAAATGAAGCTTGCTTCTATGGTGCTTAGTTATAAACATCTTGGTAAAACAGCAAAGTGCATTTTTCCAAACCAAAGCAATTTCCGGCAAAAACCTCAAGTCAAACACTGAACAGGAATAGAAAGACCAGTACATACAATGTGTTAGAACAACAAAATTTCAAAACTAACAATTGAACGTAAAAAAAGGACAGGAAAAAAGTAAAACAAAAAAGTAAAAACTACCATTTCTATTATGCAAATAAAACATTTTTCAACTTTGAGCGATAAAATCTGCCAAAAGATGGAAGTGATCATTTGCAGATTAAGAAAAATACTTTAGGTAAAAACCAAGAAACAACATAATTCTTCAGGTGATAGCATGACGTCCACATCTTAATGACAGAATACAAGTTTAAAACATGATTTACTGTGGTTAAAGATTGACACATCTTAAAAGATTATATAAACCAATTGACAAATGAGGCAGGTAAAAAAGAATAACTCAAAGAAATCAAGGAAGTTGTGATTCACCCAAACCCATAAGTTGATAGATGGTAATAAAGGAAAAACAATGAACATCTTAAAAAACATTTTTCGAGAACTTCCAGTTGAACTTACAGAAAGACTCTTCATAAGGAGATGTTCCACATCCTCTATAGAAAGTTTTGTACGCTCCGCAATTACACTCAAGGGAATAGTTCGATCTTCCGAAGGCCGACTGCAAATAACCACAATTAGTTTTGAGTTAGAAATAAAACAAACAGTTTCAAATTCATCTCCAATTCCAAATGTGACAATTTTGACAATATAATTAATGAATTTATACCTGAATATAATTTCCATCAGACAGAGAATGTTGATCTTTTCCAACAGCTTCTGTTCATTTTGAACTAGTGCTGGTTGAGCCCTTAAAGCAGCATTATGCACCTGACATAATTCTTGATATCTAACCAAATCACCAGAATTAAATGCCTGCAGAATATAGTAGAGCCATTCCACCTTTGTCCCCAGGAGGCTCTTAATCTGTTGCAGGTACAATAAATTGTTATCAAACTTAGCAACTTAAATAGATGAGTGGAGTGAAAAATTTCAAAGAACAGGCATTCCAAAACTTGTTATGTAAATACTCACAATAGGATGGGCTAGTAGCTCTCCAAAGTTGTAGATGTTATCCCCCAGCAGGGCAGAAAGGGACAAGTCAAATGCCAAATCCTAACAGATCACAAAAAAAAGGTGCATTAACTAATATCATATATGGAGATAAATAAAAGAAACCATATATGAGGTGGACCACAACAAACTCTCCTGTAACCTCCACTCAAAGTGGAAGAACGAGCAAAAAAATGAAATAAAAAACCCATATTCACTTTCAATTTTACCAAAATAATAAAAGCATCACCCTGATTCAAAGGACACGACATTAGTTTTAGTAAGGACAACATAGAAATCTCTGAAGTGTATATTTAATAATGAAAAACCAATTAGGTTAACCTTTGTATTGGATGATATATGAAGAAATACAGTTCGAAACATTACTTAGCTTTAATTACAGTCAGAAATTTAATTGTATTATTTTTTAGCATTTTTATGAGTTTATATATCAACATAAGGCTAGGAAATTAGGAATCCCAATGTAATAAGAAAATTGAGAACATTTTGTTATATTTACAATAACTTAAGTCTTAAGCTATCTTTAAAATATTGATTCATAGCCACCCAGCAAATAGACGTTTAGCTACTGTGAAACACGTTCTCCTGTCTCATATAAACAAGTTATTCCATAGTAGCTAAATTTAGAGAAAAAATATGCCTAAAACCTACAGTTAGATGCATAAAGAACAAAATTTATTACTCAGTACCCCCAATGTAAATTAACCAACAGCCTGAGTTATACACCATAGAAAAATGCCAGTTATTATCCATCCATCACATTATACTATCTTCAATCAACAAAACATTTCAGATTATTTACTACAACATACCAGCTTGAATGAGTCAGAGAGAGACTCCACTGATGTGTACGCCAAATAGAGAAGAGCACTTTTGTAGAACTCAGCAAATTCCTGACGAGATTTGTGATATTGAGAAGATACCCAGAAATAGCTTGCATACACAGTTGGATCAATATCTGTCATGCTGTCTAGTGTACTCTTTCCATTTTCTAGAAGACTCTTGCATTCCTTTTGGTCGCCTTGCTCAAGCTTAAATAAGGCAATTTGCATCTTAATGTATAAGATGGGCTCTTCAATGCGCTGCTCTCTAGTGGCTTGCAGTTTCTCAATGACCCCTTCGAGATAACCAATGGCAGCTTCTTTCTCAGAATACTGTCGAGAAACCATCACAGCAAAATGTGCAAGCTTGAGAAGGTTGATTTTGGTCTCGAAGTCAGTGATGAAATTGTTATATAATTGTATCAGAGCATCGCCAGCCTGAAAATTCAAAGTAAGAACAATTGGTCAAACAAATATATTATAAACCACGATAATAGCATGCACTGCGGAGTAAATTAACAGACTAAAAGTCATGCAAAATGATATTAGAAGCAAAAATGAAATAACAATGTGCACAAATTGTGTAACAACATTGATGGCATCAAACACAGTAGGCAATGGATGAGAGGTAGCGTTAGTAAAACAACCACTATAACTAAAAAATGAAGCTAGAGACAAATTTTGCACAAGTTTTGTCATAACATGTTTCTCAGTACTAAAATAAAATGACAATTTGGACTGATTTCTTCATTTTCAATTTTCAATTTCCAATGGTAATCAAAATTCAAATGTATTATACAATAAGATAAGATTGAATGATGGTTCCCAAAGATGACGAACACTTCCTAGTTGAAGAATTCCATTTCTTTGGGAAAGTTGCAATCAGTCCATTTCAGAAGAAAAGAATGTGATAAAAAATTAGATAGACTAAGGATGTAACAGTTTGAGTCAAAGCTCCTCATTCAAAACAAATGGGGAAAACTCCACAATAGTTTATAATACAAATAATCACTCGAGCCATTTCTGAAAAGCAAAATATTACAAGACTAGCTTGATCTTGTTGAAACAAAATATTACACCACACTATGATCATTTATGGTCTTTAACTTATCAATCACATTTTCAAAAAGGCTTACCATATCTCAAACCATGATATTATAATAAAAGTGAAGCTTTCTGCATAAGTAATGAGTTTCAAGGAAAACACTACAATGCTTGAGTGAAGTTAAAACCAAAATATAACCACAAAACATACCGCTACAACTTTAATCCCCCATTCACCTCCCACCCCACAAAAAAAAATACAAGTCCAAATCAAAATGCCCCAAAATTCAGTTTCTAACAAAATCCTAATTCTAAATACCAGAACCAGAACTCCGAATATTCAATTTCACAAACAAGTGAATCAACAACATAACCCTAAACCCTACCTAACATTCTCGGATCCAAAACAAAACCTAAACATACATTCACTTAAAAAAAAAAGTCCCCACCTTTACCACAATTCCAATCACAACTCAAAAAAACAAAACCCTAATACCAGCACAATCATCACCGTCTAAACTCCCAAACAAACATCAAAATCAGAAACCCTAATCTTAGACGAACGGAAAAATAAAATTCAGAAAACAGAGAGTGAAAGTATTGAAGAAATTGAAAGTACAACGAGTGTGTAGAGAGAGAAGAGTTGGACCTGAAAAACAGCAAGAGCGAGGAACTGTTCGAGCTTGAGAGTGAGCTGATGCCATAGCTTCTTCTGGTACAGATCTTCAAGAGAATTGTACCAATCGGAGAGCTCAGGATGCGAACTTCGAAGAGATTCCAAGTATTGAAGAGCAGCCATGGCGATTCAAAGCGAGAAAACTCTGAACAAAGAAAGAAACACGAAAATAGGAAACGAAACTCTATTCTCTTGTGTTTTGAGGTCTTTCTAGTTTTTTTTTTTTTTTTTTTACTTTTTATATAAATAATAAATATTTTATTTTATTTCTTTTAATTTGTTTTGCTTCGGCTCAAAGAAATGCATAATAATAATAATAATAATAATAATAATAATAATAATAATAATAATAATAAAAAATAATAATAATAATAATAATAATAATAATGGTGTAACAACTAGAATCTAGAGATCGGTTTGTTTTGCCGACGTCGTTTTTGTGATTTAGGATTGGACTATTTTGGTAACGGATTTCTCTAACTTAGGTTTCAAGCCCAAGTTTCTTGAGAACCATTGGGTTACAATCATTCGGTTACTTTTAGGCTAAGAAAATTTAATATTTCTTCTTCTACCTCTCAATGTTTTAAATATTCAAAAATATATATATTTAAATATCAATCTAAATGTATAAAATATACACTTAAATTAGTTAATTTAGACAAAATTTGAAAATATTTAGGATAAGAAAATAAATTTCTTAAAAAAAATATATTTTTATTAGATTTGATTTGTTAATTTGTAACGTAATAATAATTTATAATTTATAAAAAAAAATATGAAACCCAAATATACAATTAAAAAATATATATATACGTTGAATTAAACCAAACACCTTTTCTAATCACTTTTTCAAACCTTAAAAATAGCAACAATATTACATGGACTACTCTTAATATAAATACAACAAGATTTATATGAATTCTTAATTGTTAATGTATTTCATATTTTGTCACTTGATAG
>JBBPBT010000152.1:8033729-8046075 GCA_037974875.1 Cicer bijugum | reverse complement strand
CAAGTTCTTTTATATTAAATATTTTATTCTTTTTTTATTATTCTTTTTCGACTTTTGAGACATTAAATACCACTAAAAATTATAAATGAAATAAATTACAATTTGATAATCACTACACCTACTTAAAAAAAATCTCTAAAAATAGTATATCATTTTTTATTTAAAACAGTTGAAGTAATTTGAATTAGTTGTTGTAAAAGAAAATCGGCTAATACCACTTTTTCTACATTTTCTTCTTTGATTATTTTCTCTCTCTCTTTTTTTTTCCTTTCCTTTCATGTAATGTATGTTTTAGTTCTTAAAAATAACAATTCTCTACATTAAATTCATAAAAATTTACGATTGTTATCGGAGAAGGAAGTGGACACTTAGGGAATGAATGCTGCACCATTTATAATCTTATTTATGTTTTGCAAATTGTCATAGAAATAGAGGAATTTACATGAAACTTATTTTGATCTAAGAGTTTAAAATTGTGGTTTACATTTGAGGCACTCAATGAAACCCTCACGTCATTATCACTATAAAATATAATAAAACCATATTTTTATCTTAAAAATAATCTTAAAAAAAGTAGAGAGACGTCGACAAGTAAAGATGAAAATAGGTTAGACCAGACCAGACTTTGAAAAACTTGAGTCTGACCTACGATTTATTTATCGGCCTAAGCCTGACTTTTTTCGGCTTATCATAGGGTTTTTTTTGGCTTAAGCCTGACCTTTTTAATAGTTTAGCCTGAAGCGTTTTTAAAAGTCTTTTTAAACGAATCCATTACTACTTCTTAAACAAATAAGGAACAACTGATTGACTAATTGAAACAATTACCGAATATAAAACGACTACCAAATATATAACTGTTACCGAATATGGAACGACTAATGATTAGTGAGTGATTGCCTAAAATTTAAAGGTCTAACATACTTTTTTTTATAAGAGATCTATTTAAATAAATAGACTTTAAAAACTTGAACCTAACCTTTTTATTAAATAGGCCAGACTAGGTCATAGGCTTCTACGGACGACCTAACCTGTTCTGATCCGTATCGAGAACTAGATAATAATATTTAATCCATTCAAATTAGAAGCAACAAAAAAGTAATTCAAAAATTGAAAATAAATTAAGAAAAGCAACCGAGAAGACCCTAAGCAGAGCGGCGAAGAACATCGGAGAAGACGACGATGATAAATAGCGATGATATTTTAGACGACGAATGGGACGAAGACGTTTTTCAAGAGCTACTTAAAGTCGAAGTTGCTCTCTCTGCAAAACCCAAAACCCTCTCCACCAACCATTCTTCTTCTTCTTCAACTTCGCCTTCTTCCTCTTCTATCTCTCTCCAACATCAACGACAACTACAACCGCCTATTTCCAATGTCTCTGTTGATTTCTCACCTCCTCGTGTATTTTCTCAAAGGCCTACGTATTTCGATTCTTCCCCTCCTAAACCATCAAATACCAATCATAAGGACTTCGAAACTCACCGATTCAAGGTAACTCACAAATTAGGTCTAAATCACTTTGCGTTTTCCATTACACGGGTTTTATCAATTTTGTTCATACGCGCTTTTAGTTTGTTGGAACTAATAACTCTGAGTTGTTTGCTATCGTTCGTCATTTGCTGCATAATGTTTTAGTGAATGAACACTGTATTTCACTACATAGTTCAGATAAGATATTTAATATTAATATTATAGAGGAAAAGAAACAGTATAATTATTATCACTTCAGTTAACTCAGAAAGATTTAGTTGGGAATTGGAAGTTGAGGGTAAACATAGAGGAACTATGGCGGCACCTAGGATTGGTATGTGTCTCATATGGTCTATAGTGGACTAATGTTTGAAAATGGTTTGAAACTTTAATTACAATTGATGACATTATTTGTAAGTAGAAGCTTGTAGTTGTACTTGTCCTCACGACTGAGACAGTGGCTGAATTGTTGAAATGATTACAATGGTGTGATCTTTATTTATAGGTAAATATCACTGTAACTGAATCTCTAAATCTAACATAATTGAAACTATCTTGATAACTAATATATACTAACTGAATCTAACAACCGCTAACAGAATATTTTAGAAGCTTCAGTTAGTATATGATTTCTAATACTATTTGTAGCACTTTTCCTGTTAAGTTGGTGTATGTGTGTGTGTTGGAATTGATGAGGGGGAAAATGCTTTTTAATGCTGAAGTGTTCTGATAAATGTTAAACAACCCATGTGCATACACTTTTAGATTCGGTTGATTAAGGACAAAGATGCACTTATAAGTGTATTTCGGCAAGTTTTGACAAACACGGTTTTAAATGAATTTTATTTTGTTAAGTTGATTTGGTTAAAATTGAGTTTGAAGTGAAGTGAGTTATATTTGAACATACTCTAAAAGCTAGTTAATTCAAAACATATGCAAATTTTTTAACCTACTGCAAAAGCTACTTTTTATCACCTATAGTCTGAATAAGATTTAGAGTCAATAATTTTTTATGATGGGGACCAAAAATCTAAGTTGTTACTAATATCATGTTTGACATGGGGTACTATCAAGTTTAATTTAATGCTTTCCACCACAAATCCAAAGATCGGTATACTGAACTTGGTTTTAATTGGTTGATAGCAAGAACAGAGGGAGTCGGGATGTGCTTCAAAGCAGAATACAAATCTGGTATGTTGGTGCAACTATTCATATTTGTTGGTTAAATGGCTTCAATTGGTCGATTACAAGATTCTGAGAGTCAGTGAAATGTTGGCAATGGCATGCCTGTCACAACTTCGTTGCATGCTTTCAGGAAAAGGAATGCCTCCAGTTAAAGAAAGAAAGAGACAAGGATGAGAATCAGCCCAAATTTGTGTCTTCTGAGAATGAAGAAGATAATGCCTGTACTAAATGCTCAAAAACCGTAGACAAGTAAGCCATTTTTTTCTTTCTTTTACCCGTCATTTATAAATATTCTGTGTCATTATTGTTCCCTTTGACGCATCTCCAAATTATCTTACTAGAAAACTTATTGTTTAGGTCTCCTTTATGTTGCAGCTTTAAATCACAGTCGCTTATGTATGTTGAATGATGTGATATATAGGCAGAAGTTATTGAAAATGAACTGCTAAAATGAAAAGGAGGCCTTTGAGTTTCCATTTATAGGTTTACGAACCAAACAAATAAAATGTGTAGCTTTTTCAGTATTTCTATTGGTAAACATATACCTTTCTCTCTGTTTCTATAACTGTATATCATGTATAATTGGTCAGTGGCGAGAGTAACCAGATCTTATTGTAGACAGCCCTGTTACCAACTAGGTATTGACAAACAGTCTCTACTCTCAATCTAAAAATTCACCTGAAATAAAGTTGTTAACTTAGTATATTCCATGAGCAGAAGGGTCTTTTTCCATTATGGCCATGATGAATAACTAATCACCGTCTAAGATGACAGATGTGAGATTTTATTTTATATTCATTCTCATGTTTGTATTATTCTCTCACTGTTGTGTTGCACTACGTCTACATGTGGCATAAAGTTAATATTAATGAATGATCATTAACCATAGTGGCAGGGATTTTGGAATTCGTGCTCCCGAACATCGTAAAGCCTCTTTAAAATTTCAAATTGGTGTATCTTCAAACGATCCGACTGGTAAGGCATGAGAATATTCCCTCTTCCGCATTTAAGAGAATTTCCTGTTTGTTTCTGTCATAATGACACACCCCTGATATGTTTTTGTTGTGTGCCAGTTGAGACCACTGCTAAAGCTAATGGGGTTGAAACAGAAATAGTTAACCATCAAGAAGCTCAAGATCCTCCAACTCCAAGTGGGGATCATTCTGCTTATCTTGACCTCTCCCAGAAGTTGCTGGCAGTATGGGGGTCTCCAAGTGAAAAAGTGCTCAGAAGTGATGTTATATCCAAGTTGTTCGCCGGTTGTCAAAAAGATCTTCGTATTCTTTATGGTTGCATGAGCTTGAGCCCACCTTCTGAAATAACACGAAAATTACTTACAGATGTAAGCTCTTCAAGAGTATCTTTGCATTTCATCAATGATTGTTTCCATACACCTGAAGCAGCAAAGGTGTCACATCTTTACCATGTGCTGACAAAGGTATTATTTCAACCATGCATTGGTGTATATTTTCCTTTAGAATTCATATCTGTAGTTGCATATTTCTGATCCAATGGAGATATTCCAGACATGAAACAATAGCTTGGCTTAAAAAGTCAGTGCCTTTATTGTTGATTCTGTTTTTTTCCCCTCTAAATTACACGGGGTAAAAATCTTGCATGGATTAAGTGAGTCTTATTTAGTAGATTATACATACATGGGGTTTTGAGATGAATCCTTCACATAAATTTTTCATTTATTGTCCATGTTTTTTGTGCATTTTGGAGATTTTCTCACTCTGGTTGCTTTTCATGGTTACATATTGGATACTCTTGTCATTGAGCTAGTTTATTGTTCATTTATGTTTGTTGAGTTTGCGTATGATCTTGTTATTGGTATGTGTTGCAGATAGCTGATGGAACAGGTGTGTTGGAAACTTTGATACCACCGTTACTTGATATATGTAGTATGGAAAATGTGAGTACTTTTATACTTAATTTGTGAATAAATGTTATTTTTCAAATTGCTCGCAAGATTATACTACTATATTATAGGTTTATGAACCAAGTTCATCATTTTGTAATCACTGATGACTTATTTTTCCCTTCTTACATAGGTTGTTATTGTCCATAGCTCTCTATGTATACTTCATACTCTTCTGAAGCTCCTACTGGAATTGGAAAAGAACTTTGGAAGAAGGTATGCGTTATTTAGTTGCATTTTCTGTTGTTTTTAACAACCTTATATTTTATTGAATTTGTGTCCGTCTTGACTCGTGTCCATTCTCAAGGTTATAACTTAAATTGGTTCCTTGCTTGTTCTGAAGTCATGATATATATATTTCAATGTATATACATCTACAATCTAACCAGTGGCCCACTGGTTGACCTTGTGACCTTAGATGTTTATCCGAACCTTGTAACCCTGTGGCCTTATGTACTAACTAATGCTTTAATCATGCTGCTTGTTGAAATCACTACTGAGCCTTATACGAGTTTTACTTTTTTAGTGTTCTGAACCTTTTTTCCCCTTTGCAAAAACTGCTGTTGATTATGCTTAATTGTATGTGAAGTGGCTTTTTCTGTCTTTCCTTTCTGCTGTTCCTGTTCTTATGAACTTATGATTTGATCTTTCCAGTGCACTCTGCTCAGGGACAATGTCTTCATTGAAGGAATTTGCGTTGGGAAGGACCTTTTGGATTCTGACGGGTTGGACGGTGTGAAAGATGGAAAGCCCTTCAATGACGAAATGTTAAATAGAAAAGAGCGCTGGAACTATCAAAGTGCCTTACAACCTCATGTGAATTGGTCAAATATTTTTGACATAATGCACCAAATTTCCACGAGAATCACAGAAAAAAACGTGAGAATGGAGGCAATGTCCATTATGATTCTGCTTTTCCTAAGGAGTAGTGCTTACTTTGAGAGGGAGCAGTAAGTTGTGTTCGTTTTTTCTGTTTTAAAATTTGGTGCTGAAGATAGATATTATCATTATGCCATGACAAATTTGCTTCAATACAGGTTTTGCCAGAACACAGTTTTTAAAACTATTTCAGAATTGCTTAAGAAGGATGCTGGGCTACGTGTGAAAAAGAAAACTCTAAGACTTTTGTACCTAGTACTAAATTGTAAGTTTTCTCCAATAACCAATTTATCATTTTTTTTTTCATTGAATGTGCAGCTGAGCAGCTCTAGTTTTAGAATTGAAACTCAATGCTGGTTTGTTTCATCTGCTGTGCATTGTATGCATATTCTATTTTTCGTGACAATTGCATTCTATGCATCTGATCCTAACTTTTGATGATATTCTTTTTTAATTTTATTTTCATGTGTTCAAGGTCCAAAACTGTTGGCTACTTTCTGCTGTGGTTGCAAAGAGGGGGGCAGTAGTAGTGCTATGGATGACAATGCATCTGCGTTAGATTTCCAAATTTTTAAATTTATTCTTCAAGGATTGGCTGATTGTGTAGTTTCCCATGGAAGTGGCTTACTGGTAAGTTCGTTAATGCTTTGTTTGGGAGTTGGGAAAGAAAGGGAAGGGAAAAGTTTTGAGGGAAGTGAAGGAAGGAAGAAGGAAAGCTTCTTTCCTTCTTTCTCTTTAAATGTATTTTCCCATGAAGATTAAAAGCTTCATTTCTATTCTCTTTAATGAAATGGATGTAGCCAAGCCAGTTTGTTTAAAAATTTATTTATGTCGTAATTTCAGGAGTTGAAAATATGCAGAAATGCCATTCTTGTGCTGGCATTCCTCGCATCATCTGGACAACCTGGTTTTGAAATTTTTATTGGTCATAGGCTTGTTGCAAAAGGCGTAAACTATCTCTTGTCAATTTTGCAATTACTGGTATCAGAGATGGACTTTGAAGATGGAGCTCACAATGAGCTGCCAGAAGTTTTTAGGGAGAGGTAATAAAACTTGGGTGTCTGAATACAATCATTTCTTTGCATTGTCTTATGTGAGCAATATTTAAGCTAGTCTCTTTGATTTCCTGTACTAATTCTTAACAATTTGTTGTCAGGACATTTCTCATGCGGGAGATACTGATAGTACTTAATAGACTAGTATCAAGTCCTTCATATTCTGCCACTGTTCTGCACTTTTTAACAAGCACTAGGGATATGGCTAGTTTGACAATTGATGTTGCAACCAGATTATCTCGGAAAGGAAATGAAAATGAGTGGCAGGACAGCATGGTGAAGCAAATAAGACGAACCGAAATCATTGACCTTGCTCGCCTATTCAAGAAAAGGGTACTCACATATATAGGAGATCGCATGCTATGAAGTCTCCTTCCAATTCCCTTGTTCAATTTTTTGTACATATATGCATGCATGTATCATTCTACTCTTGTAGGAACTGATGCCTAAATGGTGAGATGTGGATAGGCGGCAAAGGCATCCTAGTTTTTTGAAGTAGAGATTATCTTCATTATCCAAAAGAAATGGAGTTCTTAGTTAGTTTTAGCGGTGTAAAGGGTGTTGTGCTTTTTAGAAATGTGTTTTTTTTATACATTTAGAACTATAGTAATGAAGGATTTTATTTCTTTAAAAAAAAAGAGGATCTCTACCATTTTTTGGAGGACTACGTATGCTTCAAGTTTTGACTAGTTTTGGAAGTCGTGCCTGGCGAGGAATCTTTGTTTGGTGCGGTTGCACATTCAAATTTTTGTATAATTGGAAGAGTTCATTTAATGATTTACTTTGTTGTCATTTGGAACAAAGCTATGATGCAATGCACGGTCTAAGCAAAGGAGGTGGGTATTTATCCAGCTTCTCAAATTTTCGTTTTATTTATTTATTGAATTTTAAGCTTTGAATATAACATACATTATTGATATTAACTTTCAGTATTGATTTTACGAGTGTGGTAGTAATATCAGGGGGCGGATGAGTATTCATCTTAAGCAAGTGATGTCTCAATAAATTTTAAGATAATTTTATAATTTACAATCAGTAAATTTTATGTACAATATTTTTTAAAATAATACTATACTTTTAACATTCATAAAAATTGACTTCATTGTTTTGATACATAACATTATACCCAATTATCAAAATATTTTTTAAATTATTGACTTCATGGTTTTGATACATACTATCCTTATAAATTTTTTATTAAAGTGTAGATTAAATTATTCAAATATAATATTTTTTTTAAATACAAATTCAAAATGAAAAGCGATGAAGATGATGAATGTTGATTAATGAAGTAAAAGTTTTAATTTTAAATATGATGAAAATTGAAGAGAAATAATAACATAAATTTCCGATTTGATGAAGATGTGAAAAAGAGAAAGAGATACCGAAAAAGATTTATTTGACACTTTGAGGACTAATATGGGAAAAATTAAAGGATCTAAGAATTAGTATAGAAGAAAGAAAATGAATAAGTGGGAGAAAAAAAACTTAATATAAAACCAATATAAGATTTGGAGTTGTCGTCCAATAACGTTAAAGGCCTGCCATATGGCGTTTAACTTAGTCTTTTTCATAATTAACACGGTCATACAATTATATTATATACCTATTTTACTTTTCAAAAGTTATAATAAATAAATCATATAAGATAAAAAAATATTTTATTTAAAATTGATAGGAAAAATGATAAATTATAAACTTAAAAATGAATTAGTGAAAAAAACTTAAAAAATCATGATAAAATGATTGTTACTAAACAACTGTTTTTGTTTTCACATAAACTTAAAAACTAATTTATTAGTCATAAATATATACATTGATTGACAAGATTAAAAAATGAGTGTAAATTGAAAAAGTTAATTTAATAATTCATATGTTAGTATTTATACATAAATTATTTATCTTTAAATATTATCTTCGATTTTTTTCTAAATTTAAATTTTGTAGTAAATTTAATTAAATAAGAAAGAAATTATGAGATCAAATTAATTTATAATTTCAATAACTCTTAGATACATATATAGTTATGAATTTAATTGTGTAGAATTCGACCACAATTCAGAGAAAAGAAACTTTAAATGTGTGTAAAAAGAATTAAAAAAATATAAATAAATTGTCTCACATGCCATGTCCTTAAATCTGAATTGAATAGTTAAAGAAAAATAAAAAACTGGACAAACATATGTAAATGCAAGATTTTAAATATGGTGAAGTGATTTAAGAATTAGGTCACATATTTTTGATCTGGTCAAGTGATTTAAGAATAAAACCCGGAATCCATATGTGAAAATCACAACATGACAAAGGAGTTCATAACACATTGTGTGAGAAGGAGATGAGAAACATGATAAGATTTAATAGCTGATTTAGTAAATTGCAGAGTATAATAGTAAATTATTAAAAGAGGAAAAGTGAAGGTTGAAGAAAAGCGTATAATAGTTACATATCACATAAGCTTCTAAAATGTGAACAAAACATTGTGCTAAAAAGAACAAGATGGATGATTTATCTTAACAGTGCCATCTTCCGTGAATTATTATTCAAAAATTAAGACATGAAGTTACATCATGCTTTTAAGGAACCTTGTAAAATCATGTGAACAAATATTCTTATCAAAATCATAATCATGTCATCGCTAGAAATCATGTAAGTAAAGGCTGTAATTTCATCAATCAAAAATCATAACTGATCAACTCAAAATGAGGAAACATTCTTTTAGAAACTCTCATTCAATGTAGAAATATATTTATCATGAATTTATAAAAAATACTAAATACATTTAGCTCACAACTTTTTCAAGCAAATCGAACGTGGACGGAAAGTACTGATCGCAAAACTTGTGAAGCTTCATTGACATTTTTTTTGGCTTTTGAAGATATAAAGTAAATATTTAAGGTTTTCTTATTTAAGAAGTCCTTAAAAAGTTTGTAAAATGCTGACGGAAAAGATGCTAAGAATAAGAATTATTGGTCAGTACTACGTGAAACTACTTCATTAGGTAGTATTAGCGCTACAATGAACTAGTTTGACGGAATACTTAATAATAATAATTCATATTCATAGTTTTTTCTCTTTCAACATAAAGTGGTTTCGTATGAGTAACAAATTTGTGATTTTAAACATGTGAACCTGCATCTATACGATAACACCAAAACAAATAAAAAAACTTGAATCCAGTTACCAATTAATCCATGCTCCTTGGATATAATCACAAAACTACCAAAACATATGGGATCAGATCTAGCATTTTTTATACCTTACATAATGGAAAATGTGAGATACAACAGCTTTTTAGTGTTACTATTTATTACAATTCAAAATTGTAATCGTATATGAGAGAAAAACTAAAGTGTATTGAATATTGTAATACAAAATAGTACTAAGACTTATATAGTTAATAATAACAATTAACAATTAACTAGTCTAACTAACTAGTGTGACAAGTATTGTATCTAATATCTACCCGCAAGTTGAAAGTTGAAATGTTTTTACTACACTTTCAACTAGAAAAATACAAAAAAGAATTGTCAGAAATAAATCTACTACAAAGAATATGAAATTTAAACAAAAAGAAACTCTGAAAACATAAACATCTTACATTTCATCCTTCAACAAGGAACTTTTTAGCTATAAAGCCAACATGACATCCATGATGCAAGAAAAGTTCTCTTTCACTATCACTGGGATGAAAAAATGGGGGAGCTGTTATCTTTCTCAGTGATGGCCTTGAAAGCACCATCATTAAAACAATATTACCAGCTACATTTTGACAATTCCCCAAATTGATCTTTCTCAGCTTTGTGCATTTTTCTACCACTTGCCTCACTCCTTTATCTGTGATATCATAACAATTTTCCAAATCCAATTGCAATAGGCCACAACAACTCTTTGAAATAGCATAGAGTGCTTCATCATTAGTTCCAGTTTGGGACAAGTTCAATACCTCCAATTTAGGAACTTCAAAGTTTATCTCAGGAAACGTGACTCCAAAAGAGGAGGCTAAGCTCAAATTTCTAATTCTAGGACATCTCCTTAAAACTTCACCAATACCATCAAATATGCCAAAACAATAGCTCAAATCAAGCTGCTGCAAATTGGGGAAAACAGTAGCCAGCGTTTTGATGCTTTTGTCCCTCAACCAAGAATTACCCTTCAAATGAAGAGATGTCACTTGATGGTTTACAACAAAATCAATCAATGAATTTGAATTTTCAAAACTGGTTTTCCCAATATCAGTGTCCTCCATTTTGATATCGGCGAGTAAAGGACAATTTTTAACAAGCACAAACAAAGCTGATTCTGTAAGCTTTGTACAAGCACTAATGTTTATAGACATCAAATCACCAAGAAACAAAGACAACTCAGCAACATGTGTATCATTCAGAAACTTTGCACCTTGAAGATCCAAATGTTGGAAAAATTGACATTTAGATAACAAGCAAAAGATTCCAGCATAACTGTAACCATCGCAACCTTGGAGGACAAGCCTCCGCAAAGAACCCCTCAACGAAAGACATATATTTGCGAGAGAGTATAAGACCTTATTCGTAAAATATGAAAATGATAAATCAAGACACATCAAATACTTCAAACTCATCAATGAGGCAATGAAATGGGAACTAATGCTAGGCTTTGCAAAGTGTGGTATTGCATTAAAGATGGTAACTGACAAACATCTCAAACTTGGTCTCTCAAAGATCTTAGATTGTTTGTGATGGAGAGGAACTGTTTGGAAACGAGGGAGAGACTCTCAAAATACTGGGGATTGCCGTCGTTTAAGAATCCAAACACAGTCTCCCAACATTCATTCGGTAAACCACCATCTGTTGTCATTGTTTTCCTTGAAACATCCATCTTCTCTGTTTTCGCGAGGTTGAGAGGGGGATAAATTAGGGTTTACTTGGTGATTATTAAGGTAACGGGGAGGGGACTAAATTCCAGCACATATCCAATTTGATTGAATCAAAGTTCCTTTTGCCCCCACTTTGTGTGCAGACTTAGAAAATCAACCAAAATGTTAAATAGGTTAGTTATTAGTTGGTGAACTTATATTTGATCATCTACTCATAGTCAATAAATTAATTGAAATATTTAATAAAATTAACAATTTAATTATATAGCTTCAAAATGTAAATATAAAATAACACAAAATAATATTCTTAATTAATAATTAAATTTATGTCAATTAATATTTAAAATATTTTGAACTTAGTAATTTCAAATTTATTTTTCAGTAAATTTATACATCTATCATATTGAATTTATTCGTTAAAATGTTATTTTAATATATATTCAACACATATACAACAATCATATAATAA
Source organism: Cicer bijugum (assembly GCA_037974875.1). NCBI lineage: Eukaryota > Viridiplantae > Streptophyta > Magnoliopsida > Fabales > Fabaceae > Cicer > Cicer bijugum. The sequence continues at coordinate 8,034,244 of JBBPBT010000152.1, read as the reverse complement.
TCATGTAATAGTGAAATTTACCAATAAATATGTAACAATATAACACGTGTTAAATAAACGTGGCGGAAGATGGAGCGTTCTATGCAGAAAAAAATATCTATCTTTTTGGTGCATCTTTCATATTCATATTTTAACATAAATCAATTATAACATATGCCTTTTTTTCCTTTTCTGTTTTTCATTCCACCTTTTATTATAAAAAGGTTTATGTTCTTGACGTTCTAGTTTTTTTCATCTTATTTTAATCTACTTCTAGCTTTGGAAGAAAAAAATCTATAAATATATTTTTATTTTAAATTATAAGAATAAAATAAATTAGAAAAAACTAATAATTTATAAACTCAAATTATTTTAGCTTATAAAAAATACTTTAAACTAGTGGTAAATTTTATAAGCTTGTGACAAAATCGTCAATACTGAATAGGTATTTTCTTGTCATTTGAATATAAGTTATAAATAATCAACAACAATAATTTTATCTTAAATTATATTTTTTAAAAATTAAATATACAATT
>JBBPBT010000152.1:8021177-8033233 GCA_037974875.1 Cicer bijugum | reverse complement strand
TACGAAACCAAATTTCTAACATTTTCCGTATTGTTTGGTTTTTAGAAAAAATACGGAAACGTAGAACCAAAATATATTTCAGCTGTTTCTGTTTTTTAATTTTTAAAATCAATAACTAGAAAACAATTTTTAAAAACATTTTTCTATATTGATTTGCCAAAAACAAATTTATTCAATTTTAAAATGAAAAAACTTAAAAAGAGTTTTTGAGAAGGAAATAAAAAACACGGCATTGATGAACTTTATTTCCTGCTCTATTTGATCATACATAAGCAGTTTGTATTTATAAGCATTTCTCAACATACCATAGTAACTAAATATTTCACTAAGATTTCTTTATTTGAAATAACTAAAACATGATTCCGTATTTCTCACAATGAAGTTAAAACATACCATAGCCGTCTCTTTAGTCCGTTCTTAAATCTCAGTGCCTCCATTTTTTCACAATATTAGTGTGTAAATACACTTATTGACTTTGATAAAATGTCAAATGTATACGGCTAAATATTAATTTTATTCATTTATGATAGTTTTGTAATGAGATATTTAAGTTTTTTTTTTCTTCACATCTAAGTTCTTTAAGTGACACTATTTAACGTTAATCGATATGTGGTATTGTATATTTATTAAAATGTTATTTTTTTTTTGGTAATTCTGTTAAAAAAGTGTAATATAGTCGTTATAATCCTATATGATAAATTTTAAAAGTAAATTTTTTTTATTGGTCTTGTAAGTTTAAAAAAAATACATTAACGATCATTTAAGTTTAAATTAGTTTTCGTTCAGACCTAATTTTTATTTGTTATCTCTTCATCATTTTCCTCTTTCACTCCATCTTTCAATAACATAAAATCCAAAATTTGTAATTTCAATAGAAAAACTGAAAACGACAATTATGTAAATTAGAGAAAAATCAAAACAAAACAAAAGTCTGAAAACAAAAGCCGACTTCATTTAAAATGCAGTGGCGGTCTGGACGACGCTAATGGTCAACATTGAATAAATGGTTAGCGTCGGAAAAGCCGATGCTAAGTTTAAAACATTGATGCAACAAAGCTGCACCCTTGGCAATGGTCCTTATAAGACAAATTCAGAATTTATTGAGAGGACCATTTATAAGATTTGATCATATCCAACTATAGCAAGAGTGACACAAATAATCAAGAATCGTAGAAGTATAAATTATCTCTTATGACACTATAATTTTAGCAAAAAATAATTATAAAAAATGAATAGACTGATTAGTTAAAGCCAAGGAAGCAACCGTCAAGTTTAAGCTAGAAAACCAAGAATGATTTTCATCTCTAACATACAATTTGCTATAATCTAATGTAATTAAATGTGAAGATAGTTGAGCTGCATGAGTTGAACTCTTGACCACTTGGTCAATAGATGCATTGATACCATGTCAATGAATAACAATATAGCAAATTTAGCGTCCGTGAGGTCGACGCTAAACTGACGTTAATAGCATCAACGTCAAAGGTCAACGCTAATTTTGAACGTTAAAAACGTATTTTGTAGTAGTGATTTACAACAATGGTAAAAATTAAATACATTTTATTAGAGTACTAATAATTTAATTAAATATAAAATTGCAATAAATAAGTATGTCAATCATTTGTAATTTCAACATCAATGTGATGATATAAAACTCAAAATTTATAAACTAATATAAATCTTAAAACAAAAAAAACTATTAAAGGTTGTACCATATAATCTTCTTCCGCTAAAAGAACAATTAAGTTATGTCGTAAAATCTGTTGTCTAAAATTATCTAATACAAATAGTTGTAATATATTTAAATAAAAAAAAATTATGATAATTTAGAGTTTAACAAAAATGTAAATAAAGTCGAATGTAATAATTATTTTTGTCTGAATTAAATTTAAAATCTACATACTAATTCATATTTAATTAAACTCATTAATTATTTGAACTAGTTTTAGTGGTTGATTCTACGCAAGGGACAATGGCCGTTTTATTAAAACATGACCATTTTATTTTGGATTAACAATCATCATAGTTAATTATAGTATATCTTTACTATTGTATATGTCTGCTCTTCTAGAAAATAGAAAATTAATATTAATTAAAATAACATTAAGAATTATTTTAAAATTATCTTTTAAAAAATTTAAAATAACATGAATAATATTTTGGTTTAGTTGGATTCAATTAGTTTGTATTTTTTTAATATATATTAATATATATATATATATATATATATAAATTAACTTTTACTAAAGTGCAATTAGCTATAAGAGTAAGACAAAAAGTTGTTGAAGATTTTGAAGATTATGTGACTCTGATTCAGAAATTTCTCTTCTTACCATGATAAAACAACGTGGTAAATATTGTTTAACATTTTTGTTTCTGTTTTTCTTTTTTTAAACATTTATTCATTTTTTTTATGATTGATCTTTAGATAAAGCGGGCTATTTGGTACCGGACATTAGACTGATGGAACGGTATGTGTCATGCAGGTAACTTTGTGGTCATATGACTAATGTTTGCATAGAATACAACAACTACCCTTACTACATGAATAAAAATTTTTATATATACACTTATGCGTTTAACTTTGCATAGACTCGTTGACCCTGTTGTTGCATCTATTGATGATATCATAACCATGGATAACATACTTTGGTATATTTTTCCATTATTTTTTAACATGAATTTTATTTATATTAATAGCTAGTATGAATTTTAACTCTGATAATTGTATTTTCAGTAAAATGTGCGGAGGCTCAAAGATAAAAATGGAGATTGAAAAAATGCTTCTAGCTAGTAGAAACAACAACATTGAAGGGTAGTAATTAGTATAACTTTATATTGATTGAAAAAAAAAAATCTTATTTAAATTTTTTAGTTTTACATCTTAAATAATAAATTAAATATGGGTGCAGCTCCAAATTGGTATTACAAGAGGTGAAGAAAGCATACAAGTGTCTTTTTGACAAGTTTCAAGCATATTTTAAGGTACACCATGAATTATTTTGAATTTTGATTTCAATTTATATATTCTATTGATATCACTGATGTCAATTTGCAACTTGGTGTCAAACTCGACCTACCTGAGGATGACAATATTCTTCAATGGACTTATTGATAGTTTAAAGTGATGTGGAGAGTTAGCTTGACTTTCCAACTTCTTGTAAGTGGTTATTAATTTTAATAATTTAGTCAATTCTATGTCACATTATTTTAACACTATCATTGTAGTCATGTAAGTATCGGGGAATGATTAGATATTTCAATTTCTTCGTACTATCATTGTGCTTCTTAAACTACAATATTGGGTTTTTCCCAAATCATTTACACTGCAATGTACCTGCATATTATTTTTTGTTTGTGAATCATAAAGTTTATTGAGTTTAAACTTCAACCAAACATTTAGTTTATGCCATTTATACTTTGATAAGTTAAGTTGTACGTTATTTAATATTTATACTTTCATTTTGTAATTTATTAAGAGTTTTCAATTAAGTTTATGGGGTTCTACTGTTGGTTTTATTAAAGCCTTTTTTATATAGCGTTAAGGCATCACTGTGCAACACATCATTCTAAAACCAATTATAATAATTTTAAGAGCTGTTGTATTTTATTGTTGGTAATATATGACAAACATGTAGTATTTTCATATAAGGAGGTTTTTGGCTCAATTGTTCTTTCTCAACTTTGTGCATATTATTTACTCATATGAAAGTGTCCATACAAAAATGGAAGACATGAGCTGTTTGATATTGGTTGCTATCACTGCACAAAGAACATATGATTTATTAGTGTCTCATTGTTGACTCGAGTTCAATGTTTATGCAATTTACTTGTTAATGATTGACATCTTTCTGCATTTTTTCCCTCATGTTGTAGGGTGGGGAAAACCTTTATTTAATATGTAGGTAGTGAGAAGAGCGAATACTTCTACCCATCTCATATGTGAAAACCAGTTCAATTTGTAAAGATAATGCAATTTGTGTATTAAAATACATATTTGAAAAGTTACATGATTTAATTATACTTCAAATTATGTTATGTCAGCTAATTATGTTATGTTATGTCAGCCAAATACATAATAATTCTACTATAAAAAATTGTCTAACATAACATACTATATTTGTGTGTTGATTGATCACCATTAAAAAAACTCATCGACAGCGTGTGAGAGATTTTTATAATAAATGACAGATAATATCAAAATTACGATGTAGACATATCTGAATCAAACATTGCAATGAAAGGATAACAAAACAAAAAAAAAAAAATCAAAAAAGTAACTATGTGAATGTTGTCTAAAAAGTGTCCTTAAGGAACCATTCAGATGATGCGTGAGGGTCAATGCAGAAGACGACCAAAGACGTGAGATAGAAGAAAAAAAGTACTTAAATATCAAGGATTCAATCTCGGAGAATATGCTTTTTTTTTCTCTTCTTTATTTTACCTTCTTTTCTTTTTCTTCTTTAAAGTTGATTGTGAAAGATATTTTGAGTTTGTGTTAAAGTTTTTTACATAGTCTTACTTGACGTCAGGATAATCATAAGATCTATACAAGAAGAGGTATAACGTTGAATGTTACTTTATTTTACTTTTCCAATTTGTTCATTCTTTTTTGTGAGTTGACCTAGTAATTTTATTTAGGGAATGAGTGATTTTGAGTAAGGTTGTTAATTGATCCTTGTATATACTTCCATAACACTCGTCATTTCTATTTTCTAAGTTTATTTTGTTAACTTTGTTCCTTCTTTTTATTGATATTTTCAGGAACTTCTCCACGATGTATTGATGGAGAATTTGAGATGTTTGGGAAAAAGTCAAACATTCACAAAATAACAAATACGTCATTTTAACCAGATGTTCCCAAAAATTAACCAAACAGTAGGAATTATTGAGGAAGCTATGTAAGAATACAACAACTACCCTTACTACATGAATGAAAATTTTTGTATACACACTTATGCGTTTAACTTTCCATAGACTCGTTGACCCTGTTGTTGCATCTATTGATGATATCATAACCATGGATAACATACTTTGGTATATTTTTCCATTATTTTTTAACATGAATTTTATTTATATTAATAGCTAGTATGAATTTTAACTGATAATTGTATTTTCAGTAAAATATGCGGAGCCCCAAAAATAAAAATGGAGATTGAAAAAATGCTTCTAGCTAGCAGAAACAACAATATTGAAGGGTAGTTATCAGTATAACTTTATTTTGATTGAAAAAACAAATCTTGTTTAAATTTTTTAGTTTTACATCTTAAATAATAAATTAAATATGGGTGCAGCTCCAAATTGGCATTACAAGAGGTGAAGAAAGCATACAAGTATCTTTTTGACAAGTTTCAAGCATATTTTAAGGTACACCATGAATTATTTTGAAATTTGTTTCAATTTATATATTCTATTGATATCATTGATGTCAATTTGCAGCTTGGTGTCAAACTCGGCCTACCTGATGACAATATCCTTCAAGACTTAATGATATTAAAGTGATGTGGTGGGTCTGCTTGACTTTTCAACTTCTTGTAAGTGGTTATCATTGTAGTCATGTATGTATCGGGGAATGGTTAGATATTTCAATTTCTTCATATTATCAATGTGCTTCTTAAACTACAATATTGAGTTTTTCCCAAATCATTTACACTGCAATGTACCTGCATATTATTTTTTGTAAGTTGTATGTTATTTAATATTTATACTTTCATTTTGTTGTAATTTATTAAGAGTTTTCAATTAAGTTTATGGGGTTCTACTGTTGGTTCTATTAAAGTCTTTTTATATAGCATTGTGGTAACCCAAGGCACCACTGTGCAACACATCCTTCTAAAACCAATTATAATAATTTTAAGAGCTGTTGTATTTTATTGTTGGTAATATTTGACAAGCATCTAGTATTTTCATATGTGCATATTATTTAATACAAAAGACATGGTGCGGATGCACATTGGGGAATCTATTTGGATACCTAGTTCGTTTCATTTACTATTTTATGTGATTTCTTAGTAAAAACAAATTGAGGAATTTATTTGGATACCTAGTTCGTTTCATTTACTATTTTATGTGATTTCTTAGTAAAAACAAATTGGAGAATTTATTTGGATTCCTAGTTCGTTTCATTTACTGTTTTATGTGATTTCTTAGTAAAAACAATTAGTTACCTAGTTCGTTTCGTTTACTGTTTTATGTGATTTTTTAGTAAAAACAATTAGTAATAGCAATGTTGTTACAAAGAGAAAAAACATATGTGAATGAAGTTACTCATTTGAAAGTGTCCATACAAAAATGGAAGACATGAGTTGTTTGATAATGGTTGCGATCACTGCAAAAAGAACATATGATTTACTAGTTGTTGACTTGACGAGTTCAATGTTTGTACAATTTACTTGTTAATGATTGACATCTTTCTGCATTTTTTCCCTCATGTTGTAGGGTGGGCAAAACCATTATTTAATATGTAGGTAGTGAGAAGAACGAATACTTCTACGCATCTCATATGTGAAAACCAATTCAATTTGTAAAGATAATGCAATTTGGGTATTAAAATACATATTTAGAAAGTTACATGATCTAATTATACTTCAAATTATGTCATGTTATGTTATGTCAGCTAAATACTGGGTTTTTCCAGAATCATTTACACTGCAATGTACCTGCATATTATTTTTTGTTTGTGAATCATTAAGTTTATTGGGTTTAAACTTCAACCAAACATTTAGTTTGTGTCATTTATACTTTGATAAGTTAAGTTGTATGTTATTTTAATATTTATACTTTCATTCTATAATTTATTAAGAGTTTTTAATTAAGTTTATGGGGTTCTACTATTGGTATTATTAAAGTCTTTTTAATATAGCGTTGTGGTAACCCAAGGCACCACTGTGCAACACATCCTTCTAAAACAAATTATAATAATTTTAAGAGTTGTTGCATTTTATTGTTGGTAATATTTGATTAGCATGTGGTATTTTCATATAAGGAGGCTTTTGGCTAAACTGTTGTGACTCAACGTTGTGCAGATTACTTAATACAAAAGACATGGTTGAGCTATATTGCGGATGGACATTGGGGAACCTATTTGGATATCTAGTTCGTTTGATTTACTGTTTTATGTGATTTGTTAGTAAAAATAATTAGTAATAGCAGTGTTGCTACAAAGAGATGAAAAAACTTATTAAAATGAAGTTACTCATTTGAATGTCTTCCATATAGAAATGGAAGACATGAGTTGTTTGATATTGGTTGCTATCACTGCACAAAAAAGATATGATTTACTAGTTTCTGTATTTTTCCCTCATGTTGTAGGGTGGGCAAAACCTTTATTTAATATGTAGGTAGTGAGAAGAGCTTATACTTCTACCCATCTCATATGTGAAAATCAGTTCAATTTGTAAAGATAATGTAATTTGGTTATTAAAATACATATTTGAAAAGTTACTTGATCTAACCCACGTGTTGGAGGGGCAAACAAATTTTATAATTTAAAAGGCCTTCAATATTAAAAGCCCTCTAAAATTTTGCGGGTTTAGTGTGCCTATAGGCCTACGTTTAAAAAAAAAATCTGTTTATTTTTTTACCGATAAAAAATTTCGATTAAAAGTGTATGTTTTACTTTCTATTGCAAAAAGAGTTCAAATTGTTAAAAGTGTGATTCACAATATGCTTATCTATAGCCTTCTGATTTATTCATGGCCAATATCTCTTATTAGAAACTTTGTATGGTCTGGTGACACTACTCATGGAAAAATGATTATTGTAGCTTGGCTTAAGATGTGTACTACTATCAAGGAAGGAGACCTTGGATTGCGACCTATAAGAGACTTCAATGAGGCTACCACCCTAAAGCTTTGTCCGGAACATGAAACTTCAAATAACCATTTTGCTATTCTTCTAAAGGCTAGAGTATTGAGATCTTAAGGATTTATTTTCTATCTTATTTTCTCTTCCATTTGCACTAGTATAAATACAAGTTCCCTATTATCAAGGAGGGTGGGTAGTGGCTTATTGGCAATGGTGAAAACATTTTTTTTGTGCATGATAAATGGAGCAACATAATTATGACTAATCTTTTGAATATTCTTGAGAAAATGCATCATTTTCTTAATGTTCAAAATTTCATTATTGGTTATAAGTAGTTTATCTCTTTTTTTTTATATAGTAATACTGATTTAGTTTTTTTTATCTATTTTACAAAAATCCACCAATGAGAAAGATGTGTAATTTTAAGAATGTTTACATGTTTCAAAAGTCTTATTTGAATGAGCAACCTTGGGCCAGGATTATTTGGAATCCACCTATTTCTCCTTGTAGATCATGTGTATTTATTTTCCTTTTCTCTTTTTCATTCCCCCTTTTATAATAATAAAAGGTTTATATTCTTGAGGTTGTTTTTATTTTTAATTTTTTTTATCTTATTTTAATCTACTTTTAGCTTTGGAAGAAAAAAAATATAAACATGTATATATTTTAAATTAAAAGGATAAAATTAATTGAAAAAAGCTAATAAGTTATAAACTCATAAGTTATTTTATTTTAGTTTATAAAAAATACTTTAAGCTAGTGGTAAATTTTATAAGCTTGTGACAAAATCGTCAATATTGAATAGGTATTTTCTTGTCATTTGAATATAAGTTATAAAGAATCAAAAGCAGTAATTTTATCTTAAATTTAAATCTTTAAAAAATTAAATATATAATTTTCAATACATTTTTAATCAACATTTTCTATATTTAGATTATAAACAAGTGTCTCAAAAATATTTATTAATATTTTAAAAAAACCACACAATAACATATTACACCAAAGTCATATGTACAAATAGGATATTATTTTTCTATTAATAATAATGTATTTGGGTCGTGCTAAATAATAACATAGTACACCGCAATGATGAATTTTATTTCCTGCTCTATTTGATTGTCCATTTTTTCTAAATATTAGTGTGGAAATACATTTATTGACTTTGATAAAATATCAAATATATAAGGCTAAATACTAATTTTATTCATTTATAATAGTTTATTTTCTTATGAATTATTTAAGCTTTTTTTTTTCTTCACATATAAGTTCTTTAAGTGACATTCTATTTGTAACGTTAATTATTATATTATTGTATATTTATAAAAATGTCATTTTTTAATAATTCTATTAAAAAAAATGTAATATAGTCGTTATAATCTTGAATATACATAACGATATTGAATTGATAAATTATAAAAATAAATAATTTTTTATTGGTCTTGTAAGTTTAAAAAAAATACATTTATAATCCTCTGAATGAATTGGCGAGAGAGATATTGCATACCATTTTCTGGTTTGGCTTCATTTTGAGAACTTGGACTGGGGTCCAAAACCCTTTTGCTTCAATACCATATGGTTGGAGGACAAAGGTTTAGATGGAGTTGTTGATGATTGTTGGAATTCTTTGAACATTGCAGCGTTTGTCCTGAAGGAGAACCTGAAAGCCTTAAAGGAAATATTGAAATGGTGGAATAAGAAGAATTTGCTAGTTTCTAATTTGTTTAATTATGTTGTTTATGGATTTTGTGTTGTTTTTTCATGAGAGTATCTCTAATGCTCTTAATATTCTAATAAAACTTCTTTAGTTATAAAAAATATATCATGTGATTTTTTTTTCTATTATATATAAACATCTCTTAATCACTCCATAAAAACTTAAATCCAATACATACTCTCTAAAATAAATATATGAATTAATATAAAAGTATGAAAGGAAAAAAAAAAATTAAAGTATTTTGGACTAATACATCTTATAACTAGCAACTAGAGCTCATATAAGTTTAAACTCATATTACTTGTACAATTCTAATTTGAGACTTTTTTAGGAGTTTTGTACCTCATGTGAGTTATAGTATGGGGCTCTTAAAAACTCTAATTTGGAATTTAAATTTGTTTGTACCTAGTGATAAAAAATTTATATATACAAATTTCATTAATTAAGAGACGGTAGTGTTATTTTTGGAGTAGCAAGCATTCCTGTTGGTTGCTTAGAATGCAATTCGTTCTGCTATAAGAGTAAGGCGCGTGAGTGGAATTGTGATAAACGGAACAAATTCATTTTCTCAGCTAGCACATGAGAGAGATAAAAATGAGCAATTCTAAAAAAAAAAAAAACTTGTTGAAAATTCTGATAAGTGTGATTCAGACATTTCTCTTTTTTTTCTTTTTTATGATGAAACAAGGTGGTAAATATTGTTTAACATTTTTTGTTGTGTTTTTCTTTTTTTTAAACATTTATTCATTTCTTATATGATTATCTTTAAATGAAGTTGCCTATTTGTTACTGGAAATTAGACTAATAGAATGGTATGTTAAGGAGCCATCTAGATGGTGCGTGAGGGTCATTGCAAAAGACAACCAAAGACGTGAGAAAGAAGAAAAAGTACTTAAAAATCAAGGATTCAATTTCGGAGAGTATTTTTTTTTCTCTTCTTTATTTTACCTTCTTTTCTTTTTCTTTTTTAAAGTTAATTGTAAAAGATATTTTGGATTTTGTGTTATAGCTTTTTACACAGTCTTGACGTCGGGATAATCATAAGATCTATAATAGAAGAGATATAAAGTTGAATGTTACTTTTCCAGTTTTATTTTCCTTTTCCGACTTGTTCATATTAGAGGATTCTTTTTTGTGAGTTGACCTAGTAATTTTATTTAGGGAATGGTGATTTTGAGTAAAGTTGTTAATTGATCCATGTATATACTTCCATAACACTCGTCATTTGTATTTTCTAAGTTTATTTTCATTAATTTGTTCCTTCTTTTTATTAATAATTTCATGAATTTTTCCACCATGTATTGGTGGCGAATTTGAGATGTTTGGAAAGAAGTCAAACATTCACAAAATTGCTAATAGGTCATTTTAACCTGATGTTCCCAAAAATTAATCAAACACTAGAAATGATTGAGGAAGTTTTGTAAGAATACAACAACAACCCTTACTACATATGAAAACTTTTATATATACACTTATGCGTTTAATTTTGGTAATATTCAACTTTATATCTATTCTATTATAGAAAATATGTAGTATTTAGAAAATATTGGTAATATTCAACAACATTTGTATGGGCATCAGGTAATATTCAACAACAGTAGTATTATAGAAAATATTGTTTGGTAATATTTGACAAATATATAGTATTTTCGTATAAAGAGACTGCTATTTCTCAACTTTGTGCAAATGGGGGAACGGGATAAATATTTCGAACAATTGTCGACCCAAACTATTGTATAGGCCCAATTTTATCATCTGGGCTCTTAGTGTTCTATTATTAGGTAATTGTTTATCCGGTCCTTACATTTGCTCATATTTTTTTATCCGATCATAATTATCTGTATTATATTGAATAAAAAAATATATTACTGAATTTTATTTTTCAATAGTATATTTAACAACCAGTGAAAAAATACAAAGGACGGATGAACAACTTTTATTCTCATAGGTTCATTAGTTTAATTTTTTACAAAACAAAGGTTTTCAATTTACCTGAATTGGATAATTTTGAAAAAAATTAATTTGTTGATAGAAAAATAGTTAATTTAATAATAGTTTTGAAATTCTTAATATATATTTTTTTAGAAAATATAGTAAATAAACTTGCACATCATTGCAAGATTCCAGACAAACAAATTATTAATTATTTTAATAGCGTCAAATTTATTTGTATGTTACATTAGAAATTAAAGATAGTCTAGAGAAGAAATGTAGCTCCCAAAACTATATAACTCATGACCCCAGCACATCAGACCTTACGAGAAATTGAATAATAATTTATATATAAAGAAAAAGAGATTTAAACTAAATAGTACAATTTATTAATTTATGTGATTAGATACTTTAATTTTTTTAAGGGAATATAATTTTTTAAGAGAACTCAAATCATTAAATGCAATTTACTTATTTAGATAATAAATTTGAAGAATTTTTAAAATGAAGAGGTTTTATATAGTATTTTATTAAAGCTAAAAATTAAATAGTTTTAAATACCACCATATTTACTTTATAATATATGAATCATGAAATAGTTCTT
>JBBPBT010000152.1:7978910-8018078 GCA_037974875.1 Cicer bijugum | reverse complement strand
TCTTTGTTGGAAAAAAAAAACTATAGAAATGTGTTTACCTTTTCCATTTTAATTTTTTTAATAAAGAAGTAAGAGAATTTTAGCAAGCTACACCTCAAGGTGTATTTTAGATAACCATTTCATCGAGAGAGATATCAAACCAAATGATAAAAATTATTTTTCTCTCTTTTATTTTAAATAACATTTATCTTATGTTTATTTTTATTTTTGGTTAAAGTTAAAAAAAATTATAGTTATAATTTTTATACAATTAATAACAGATAACTATTTGTAATGGATGATATACAATATTAATATATTTCCTTCTCGTAATTAACTCTCAAATCTAAATTTATTTACTGAAGATCAATATTTTTAAGTTTTATCTTTTTTTTTCTAATGGAAGATATACGATATTAATATCTTCCCTTCTCATAATTAACTCTCAAATCTAAATTTATTTACTGAAGATCAATATTTTTAAGTTTTATCTTTTTTTTCTAAATAAAATTAGTAGTGACTACTTTATCATAGACGATTTAATAGTGATAGTGTTGATTTCTATTCCACTTACTCATGGTCGAATCACAACGTAAGCCTAAATATGATTCTTTCAGTTTAGAAGATTAGTCAAACTTTTGTCGATCAATAAATTAACCATAGTTCAACTTAATACATCATAAATCTAATTAAAATTCATTTGATTTATAAGAAATGTTGAATCTTTTTCAACTAATGAAAACTTATCACAACTAAAGTCTCATTGTAGTTCATCTGATTTAGAAGAAATGTCAAATATTTGTTGACCAACGGACAGTTCAGCTAATTACAATTTAAGTCTAATTGCAGTTCATGGGATTTAGTAGAAAGGTCGAATCTTTATCGACCAAAGAATAAACAATAGTTTACCTAACCACAACCTAAGCCTCATTATAGTTCATCTAATTAATAAGAACGGTTTCTCCCTTTGTGGAACAATGAACTAACCTCATATCATATGACCATAAAATATGTCATATTGTAGTTCATTTGATTCAGGGGAAGCCTTTGTCAACTAATGAACTAACCATAATTCAATTGATCATAACTTAAAGCCTATGTACAATTCATATGATTTTGAAGAAAGGTCGAGCCTTTATCGTCCAATGATCAGACCATAATTCAACTATTAACAATATGAGACTCATTTTAATTCATCTGAATCAAAAGAAAGGTTGAACATTATTGATCAATAGACTAATCACAATTCAACTGATCAAGACTTAAGCATCATTTAGTTCATTTGGTTTAGAAGCTAGGTCGAAGCTTTATTGACCAATGAACTAACCTCAACTCAATTGAGCACGACTTAAACATCACTATAGTTCATTTGATTCAGAAGAAATGTAGAAGCCGATCAATGAACTAACCAGAGTTAAAATCATCACAATTTAAACCTCAATGAAGTTTATTGTATTCAAAAGAAAAGTCAAACCTTTTTTGACCAAAGTGTTAGTGGAAAAGTATTTTTAAATACAATTCTCTGATTGATGTTTTGATGATAAAAAATACAAATAAATAAAGAACAATTATCCCCTAACTATATATGCTAAGTGTGTAGATTAAAGGCAAGAGTTATGTTAAAAAAAATGTGTTAGAAATCTTCTACTAGAGCAAGATATAACAAAACAAAACAAAAATTATGTGAAAAAGTGCGGCAGAGCTTGCATCGCTATATAAGGTTTATCCTCTGATGACTGGACAAAGGCAAAAGAAACCAAAATTTACTTCAACTTGACAACGTAAATCTATTGACAGACACCTCTATTTTTGTAAGCTTCAATTGACTCTGAAATTCGAGCAACATAGTACATCAGCTACCTCTGATGAACCCAACAAAAATTATGTGCCTCTGCCTCTAACAAGCGTAACAAGAAATGTTATGTCTCTGCCTCTGATAAGCCTGATAAAAATTAAAATGTCTCTAACTTTGATAAGTGTGGCAAGCTAGTTAGTGCCTCTAACAAGTGTGACAAGCAAGTTCTTGCCTTTGCCTTTGATAATTACATCAAACTTCTGACTCTGAATGTTTATGTCTTTTCTAAAAAAATCAACGCTCTAAAAAAGTCAATGCTAAAAAAAGACAAAGCAACTTCACATCCTATGACAAACATTCTAAATATGCTATGTGTTGGAAAGTCTTTAATGTTTGACTTGATCACAATATCCTCTTATTCTTTATCCTGAATACCAAGATACACGGAGTCATTCATGGAGATATATATGGATATTCATTAAAGTTTGATTTGTCTTGAATAGTGTTTGAAGATATCCTATAGTACCATTCTCAACGGACATTTTGTCTATGTCTTTAAGAAGAACTCATTCGGTCCTTTAAATACTGTTAGGGAGAGCGAGCAAGAAGGAGAGAAAATAAAAAGGCTATGTGCTAAAAGAAGAAGAAAAAAAACCAAGAACACATTAGACCAAAAGAATAAGTGAATTATGTTCTCGTAGAGATTTATTAGAGTTGATGTAAATTAATCAAAGAGTTTTCACGCACTTGCAATGATATAGGATTTAATTTGTAACATCCTCTCAATGAGAGTTAGAATCTTAACAAGAAATTTTATGTCAATACTTATGAGTGGTTAGGTGAATTTTTTTCATTAAATTAAATGAGTAGTTGAATTTTCAAAGTATGAAATCATTACTCACCACTAAGTGGAATAGTTGGGCATGAATATGAAAGAATGGTTGATAGTGTAAAATATTACTAAGAATTGATTGTAAAAATTTGAGTGTAATGAGAAATGCATAATAATGTAATAAAAAAATATTATAAAAAAACCATAATAAGAAGAGGGAAAGAGAGAGAGGAAATGAACCATTACATTAAAATATTATCATTTAATTGATTGATATAAATTGAAAGTAATGAAAATGCATAATAATGTTATAAAAAAGTATTATAAAAAAAATGTATAATAAGATGACAACAAAATAGATTTTAGAGTTTGTTTTATGTATACAATTTGATAATAATCTAAATAAAATTTCACTTAGAAAAAATGTATTGGGTTAAAGAGTGTATATGTTATTTATAAATTACAATTTATAATATATAAAAAAATTAAAAATATATTTTAATATATAATTATGTATAACAATATTAATATTTCAAAAAACATACAAATTTTTCTCTAAGTTTATATCAACAGTGGTATAATAGGAAGAAGAATTAGAAAAAGACACGTTAAAACACTATAAATTGAATTTTAAAAACTTTATACTTCAAAAATGAATTATTGACCTAATTCTAAATTATATCTCTATTTAATTTAAATATTAATTTTAGTTATCTAATAATTAACATGTAATCGATTTGTATATTGTATAGATCTCATTATAAATAATTATTTTTATTAAAAGAAATTTTTTTATTATAATATAATACAATATTCAATTTAAAAAAATTAAATAATCATACAAACTAAAAATTTGAGACAAGTCTATCTCATAGACATGAATTATTCATTATTCTTATATATTTGAAAATAAATGCTATATATATAAATCTAACAATGGGACCTAACCTATATCGAAAATGTGGGATGTGATACTATGCAACATGACATTTAACAACAATATCACATCACTGGCGTGTATATATATATAATTATATATGTGTGTGTCAAAAGAATATATAGATTAAACCTTCCAAAGAGTAGGAACCTCAAGACTCCTCCTCATTGCACTACTATGATTGGAATCACTCTCTTGTTCCCCAAAAGTCTCTAATGAATAAACATCCCAACCACCATCTCTCCAATATGAAGAATAAATTGATGGAACATTTTGTACACTCCAATAATCTTTCCCTACATTTGGACGCAGTGCCATAATCAATTCCTTAGGCATATCAAAGAACTCAATATTTTTTAGCTTAGTTAAGTGTTCAATGCCTAATGGTACATTCTTGAATGAACCACATTGTTGAATGATCAACTTTTTAAGACCTTGCATTGCTCCCTCCTCAATTATCATAGATTTCAATCCTTCTAAATCATCAAGGCCTAACACCTTTAAACTTGGAAACCCTTTTGCATTGAAATGCATTGTCTCACCAACATAAACTTGAAGAAACTCAACATGTCTTAGATTTGGTAAATCTTGAAGAAACACTAGAGGATCCTCCTTTAACCTGCTCCATTTTAGAAACACTCTCACCAAATTCTTGAGAGAGCTTATCCAGCATGGAAACTTCTCTAAACGACCACTCAAGTACAACTGCTGAAGATACTGAGGAGGCTTAGAAATGTCATGAATATCAATTATCTCCTCCTCGTCTATAGCAGTTATGGAAAGTGACCTGAGATTGATCATCTTCTCAATAGAAGAACACAAAGCAGCACCGTCTTTTTGCCTCATTTTTCGAATGCCTAGTCTCCTAAGTTGAGTAAGTTTTCCTAGCTCAACCATCAAAGCTCCACTTCCTTGGTCTACCTCTATAAAACAAAGCTTTTGCAAAGATAACATGTTTCCTATAGGTGCAGCCACCTTGAAGCCATGCCTTGAATGGAAATAAGCATAGGATTCAATCTCATAACGATACACAAGGAGATGACGCAATCGCTTCAGCTCCGCGATTTCAGCAGGCAATTCAGTGACATAAGTTTGTTTAAGATTCAATGTTTCAAGGTATTGCAGCTTCTTAATAGACCCTGGAATGTTTTTCACATTTGTGTTCTTCAAACTTAGATATTTGAGAAGGTAAAGATTGACAATTTCAACAGGAAAAGCTTCCAAAGGTGCATCCTGCAAGTCTAACACCCTAAGCCACTTAAGACCATTAGAGCCTAATTCATGTAAAGAAAAATTATTGAGTGAATCTGATAAGGCAAACATTAGCAGAGACCTAAGTTGGAATAATGTAGTCATATTTTGTTGCAATAGTACATTATGCGACGAATTTATGACCGATAATCGACGAACTCTTTCCGGCCACACCATGTCCTGATCTTTAGCTATTGTTGCAAAGTTCTGATCTCTTGACTTCAAACTAACAATTTCCCTTAGAAGATCGTGCATTCGACAAGTTTTCATTCGACTGTCGCTGGTTTTTCCTACCACTTGGAGTAAACTTCTGTTCAAAAGCTCCTTAATGTAACTATCTGCAACTTCCTCCAATGTTTTACCATCTTCTCCATTGATGAATCCTTCAGCTATCCACAATCGAATCAATCGCATAGGCTCGATAGCATGAAATTCGGGGAAGATACTTAAATACAACAAACATGATTTAAGATAGTAAGGCAACTCATTGATACTTAAGGAAATAATTTTCTTCATATCCTCAAGTTTGTCATTGCCTTGAATTTCAGAACCAAAACTTCTACAAACCATTTGCCAGTCTTCTATGTTTGTCCTTCCTCTTGTGGACAAAACACCACTAATTGCCACAATTGCTAAAGGCAACCCTCCACACAATTTTAAGATATTCCTACAAACTTCTTCAAGATGAGGAGGACATGAATTGTTATCACCTTGAAATGTCTTCCTACAAAAAAGTGACCAAGCTTCTTGCTCAGGTAAGAATTCAAGGTGAAAGTCTTTACCCAATTCAGCACAAGAATACAAGGCTATATCTTTCTTGCGCGTCGTAATCATCACTCTGCTACCGCGATTGTTGTTAGGCAAAGCAAGCTTCACTGCATCCCATACATTAGCATGCCAAACATCATCAAGCACAATTAGGTACCTACTTCTTTGAAGCAAATTCTTGATAACCTCTTTCAGCTTCTCACTTTTCATCTGTCCAACTGCCTCTGGAGCTGGTTTTCCAATCACATTATGGAGCTGTTGAACAAGGTCCTTCAATAACTCTTCCAACTTGGAAGATTGAGAGAGGTTAACCCAAGCATGAATCCTGATATTAGAAATGTAATTAGTTATAAGTCTAACTTACAAAATTCACTGATATTAAGAAAAGCAGTTAGTAGTTAGTTAGTACCTGAAACGCTTTTGAACTTTTGGATCATCATATACTTGTTTTGCTAATGTAGTCTTCCCTAAACCTCCCATTCCATAAATTGAAATCACAGCTCTACCTGATTCATCCTTGAAAAGCATATCATTAAGCTGCTTTTTTGGTTGTTCAATTCCAACTAGATCAGCTTCCTCTAACAACAGGGCATCACCTAGATAGTTTGAAGAGAATTATGTTAGATAGTTTCACAACCATTCATGTCCATTACTTTAAAGAGATTATCGTACAAATTAAATATTTTTTTTATAGAAGATTCTAACTGCATCTCACAAGTGCACTTATCACACGTGAAAATACAATTTTACCTTTTTAACTATCTTTAAAATCTTCAACTTTTTTAATTTTTTATTTTTCATCCTCTTTTTAAATTGAAAAAATTGAAGATTTTATAGATAGTTGAGAATGAAAAATTGTATTTTCAGATGTTGATGTAGAGTGAGAGGTTTAAGTGTGAGGTGCATAAAGTAGAAGTTGTTTTGAGTTTTCTAGACGTAATAAAAATTACTTTTTAAAAAATATCAGTTATAAAAAATGAATTTTTTTGAGAAGCTACTAAAAATAACTTTTATCTAAAGCAGTTTGAAATAGTTAATCTAACATACCTTGGCTATCAATCCTTGATGAAAGCCTTTTACTAGAGCTTGTGCGAACCTCAGATATGTTTGGACGTTCATGAGAGATAGCTTCAACTTTAGATTTGATTCCTTGAATATTTGAAGCTATTTTATGCCTAGCTTTCATGGTCTTAATGCCAAAAGAAATCTTATGAAAAGAAGAACTGTTGTTGTTGTTTTTGCCTTGTTGATCAACAAGACGAAAATTATATTCATCTACAGCATCTTCCATGTCATTAGCAATATCTCTAACCCTTTTAACCCAAACTTTGAGTTCAGGATTTTTGTGTTCCAATGCATCATCAGCTACCATTAAGAGAGCTTTGTGGCGTTCAAGTTCATCTTTGATGTATACAACATCTTCACGTACCCCTTTTTGTAAATTCACTTCTTCTTGAAGTAAAACAGATAGTTTGTCCAATAAAAATGATACTGAACTATCTGCCATTTGTTTTGCTCTCTAGATGAGAAGAGTTTCAAGAAGAACTTGATGATGATGAGATTTCTGAGTATTTTTCTCTCTCAATTTTTTATATCACTAGTTGCAATTGGTAGGACTTGATTCCTTTTCTTGCTTTGTTGGTGTACTTATATACATTATGTGGAAGTCTCTCGTTGAAATGGTCAACTACCATTATATTACTCACTTCCTATAAGTTATATGATAGTTGTGATAGAAGGATAATGTGATAGGAATAGAGAAATAAATAAATAAATAAATAAATAAATAAAGTGATATTAAATAAGTGTAGGAACATTCGAGGTACTTCCTCTAATCACTATTATAAACAAAAAAATATTATTTTTGCATATATTAAGAAATTAATTAAATACAATTAATTTTCAAAGTTTAAGTAAAAAGTACGTTAAATTTATTATATTAAATCTTTTTAATGTTAAATATTTAACTATTAATATTAAATTTTTGAATTAAATGATTAGTGTATTGAGAATAATAACTCTAAATGAGTTAAAAGTAATTAATTTTTTTTTTATAATAGTGAAGAAAATTTAAGATTTATTTTTGTGACTAGAAGGAGTATATATATATATCATTGTTGTAAACAAATTGTACTAAAATATTCGTCTGATTACTTTTTAATGGTCATATTTGCATGAAACGATAAATAATTATATCAAAAATAATAAAATTTATTAGTTGTTTTGAAATAAATAAAAAACATTTATATGACAGTTAAAAAAGAAGGAAAGAAGAAATTGATACTTTTCATTTTCAATATAATATTAATTATATATTTTAAATTGTATCTTATTTTATAATTAATACTACTACTTACAATTTGATATATTTCATTTCACATTCATAGAATGGTAAATACTAATTCAATATAAATATTATTCTTTTCTATTATAAATTTTTAAGAATACGTGTAAAATTGTGAGATACGCATCGAGTGGAGTATATGATAAACAAACCATATTTTTCCACCATGAAAAAGAAGTTGAAACTGTTGTATATATTATTTGACGCAAACAAACAAAAAACGACGGCTAACAAATTGTTTTTTCTGAGATTAACAAGTCAACAAATTCATAATGAATCGCACAATACCATATCAAACAAAAAATTCCATAGATATTATTTTGATTCATTCACCGTTCGATTTACAGATCGATTTGCTGCGTATAGACTAAGGAGTGGGGTGCAAGCAATCATGATTCATGTACGGAAAATTATCTAATAATTAGTGAAGTCATTTAAATATATAAACTAGGGAGTTCCAGTCCAAAAAATAAAAGATGAAATTAAAAAATTAAAAACTATTACTTATATCACATCATATTAGTTAAAACGTGTTCAAAACTTGAAAGCGAACCATTCATTCGAAACCACTAATTTGAAGGAAAAAATGGAAATCAAAATTGAATCAACGATTTTATACAGAAATGGCCACGATATTGATAGCAAGTAAAGTATCTATGTATGTATAAGTATTTCTAAATTCAAGTCATATAAAATATAAATCGAAATTCTAGAAGAGATGCATAGTTGACTGAGTCAAATAATTTTTTGTGGAATGAGGAAGTAAATGTATAAGTTAAAGAAAAACAAAAAATGGTATACATAATTATTTTAGTAAAATTAAAACAAAAATAAAACGTTAAAAAAACATATATATATATATATATATATATATATATACTTTTTTATAATACATATATATTTTATTTTAAGAGAGTCTTTATGAAGAGATTTGATTATTTTTTACAGAAGATTTAATCATATTAGAGAAAATAAATATTAATAACTTAAATATATAATTTTTACCATCACAGCACATTTACAGTGTACTCCTTATTTTCAGTCTGACTACAACCTAAACATCTCCCTGTTTCTCTTTTTGTTTTGTTTTTTGAGCAAAACCTAAACATCACATAATTAGTGCTTTAAAAAACTCCTTTTCTTATTTTACTGCATTCAATAATACACTTTTTTTAATGCAGTCCTCTTTCTCTAAGATTTGTTGAAATTCAAATAAATGATATTAAATCATGTAGCCTCTTCGTAGACTTAGTGTTAATTCACTTGTATTTGAACCAAATAAAATAATGTATTAGAAAATTTATTGTTAGCATAATTCTCTCAACAATTTGGAAAAGAAGTTGCATGTATTTAATGCAGCTATTAATATTAATTAATTAATAATTGATTTTTTTTATTCCCACACGCACAAAAAAAATTATCTCACTAAATTTTATAGTATTCACAGCTGTTGCACCATAGGAGGAGATTCACTTGTAATAATAATATATGAATCTCAACTTTAAATCTTTATTGAAATAATTTTGCTATATTTTAGTTAAACTCTAAATTATCAAGGTTGTTTTCTCTTAAACAAAGGGTTAAAAAAATACAAATAATCATTGCTATGTTGAATTGAATATTGAATTTGGTTCAATTCACTTAAAAAAATATGATGACGATAGTTTCTTTGTATATTTTTTCTCAAGAGAAGTTTCTCTGTATCTTCTAGTTAATTACTTCGTAATTTCTTAATGCAATAGGTTTGAAAATTTTGATTGCATTTTGTTTTCGGTGACAAGTGGTTTCTAAAGCGCGTCCTGTGAAGATTTTCACAAAATGTTCCTTCCTCACCACCACACACCACCAAGGTTTAGAGAGCGAGTCATGCGGAGGGACATCTATGTAGTAGCCAAAGCTAACACGCAAACACAAGCATGGATTGATTCGAATGTTGACCTCACACAACAAACCTCTCACAACAAGGGCACATTTTTTATTAGTCTCTCTATATTTTACTATTTGAAATTAATTGGTTTGTATTGTGAGTCTAAATAACCTTTTATACATGAATCTAATTATCTATCATTCGTTACTGTTATATTACTCAATCATTGGGTCTGCCACGAGACTACTAGTTCTCAAGTGAACAATGTGCTTCTGAATTTTTTCACACGAATAGAACCCAAGTAATTTTATTGCGTTAAAGTCGCATTACAAATTCTACCAATACTTGGTTGGTAGATGCAAATTAATTTTTAACTATATTGAAGTTGAAGTTTATGTAGAAAAAAACTTATTATAAATATGAGATAGATTGAAATACCCATGGAGAATTCAGATAACTTAAAACTCCATGCATTTTCTCTCCTCTGATACATTTCACCCTACTTTTCCACTCCCAAATTGTTTCTCATCCAAACAAAGGGTCAAGGTTACAGAGAATATTCTACAGCAACTCATACAAAAAGACCAAGTGTGACACAAAAGCAACTCAATCAATCAATACTCAAAAACCACATATTTAAAAAATAAAAAATAAAAGCATTCGTAGGTATACATTAAATTCAAAATTATGATCTCGACGACTTAAAGAAAATAATAAAATGTCCAATTACTGACAGTTACATGGTACAACATAAAAGAACTAGCTAATCTACTTCGTCAAAAGAACTACTTTAAACTCCAATCATTTTCTTATTTTCTTTTTAAAGAAATAAATAACAAGACCCCCAAAAATGAAAAAGCAAATAGCTTTTTCCACATATTCATCCAACCAAAAATAAATGTAAGTCGTCTTCGTTTAGTCTTCATCAGAGTTGTCAAATGTTATTTTTTTAGACTTTGGAGCATCAGCAGAAATTTCCTTGAAGTGAGCCCCATAAAGCTTAGACTCCTACATTATAGCAGAAAATTATATTTTAACAATAACACGTCTGCCAAATTTCAAAAGAAATCTGAACTATATAGACAAAAGTAGAGAAGAAAACAAACCTTTTTCTTTACATGTGTGCCGAATTTCAAAAGAGCATCTGGCACAACTTGGCCTGCTTCTCTTAAAACATTTACAAGCTCCCCAGAAAGTCCCTGAAATATTCACATTCATTTTTATGAGAGGATAAAGATGACAAACACCACTTACATATAACATAAACACAGGATAAGTGAGTGCTAAGGAACTATAATATATAAAGAAGCGAATTAGAATTAGTACTACCTTATTCGCTTGAGTGAAGAACGTATGAGCAACACCCTTCTTACCAGCTCGTCCAGTTCGCCCAATTCTATGAACATAATCTTCTAGAGTTAGAGGAAAACTAAAGTTGATCACTACTTCAACATCTGGAATATCCAATCCCCGTGCTGCCACATCAGTTGCAATCTGCCCATTAGATTAAGAAAAAAATTAATTAACCAAATAAAGCAACGACGGCAATGCATGGAGAAGGAAATAACAATTATCTAACATGGCCACCAAAGTAATGCAGAGAAAACAATCAAAATTTGGTGGGAAGCAATCATATTTTTTAACTTCTGGGACAACAAACTGATATGATTAATTATAATAACAATATAAAAACAGTTGTACCATCAAAGGACAGCTTCCATTCTTGAATAATGACAGTGCCTTAGTGCGCTCATTCTGTGATTTGTCCCCACTTATTGACACGGCCTTCCATCCCCTGAAGACATTATTTAACTCATGTTACTCATCCTAAGTAACTATTACAATTATACCAGCAATCACTTAGAGATGTCGTAGCAAAGTACCCTTGTTGAAGCATTCTTTCCACTCGTGTGGTTTCAAATTTGTACAAAACAAAGACCAATACTCGATTCCTGAGAAAGATACAAGAAGATGAAGTTGACAACCATGAAAAAAAGAGGCAATCGAATGAACACAGAATCACAGGATGACATACTTCTTAGATTTGTGGTATTTCTCTAGTAAAGCAACCAATCGCTTATCACGTGCCCGCTCGTCCAAGACCTATGAATGTAACAGGAATTTTTAATATTTGTTAAAAGCATAAATACATTCAGTGCCATCGATTGCAGATGGCGGAAAGCAAAAAAAAAAAGGCATTTCAAAGATGCCATAGAAAGACTATGGGTTTGCCATCCTTCACAAATTGGTCATGGCAGTTGTCAACAAAACTACCACGGAAATCTGCCACGGTCCACCACGTCCGTTATCAGACAACATTGAATATGTTACACATCAAAATGAAGATTTGTTAACATTCACACCTCAACTATCTGCATGACATCATGATTGGCAGCTAAATCCTCTGAGCCTACAACAACCTGTCACAAGTTTAAATATCTCTTCTTCCAACATGTAAAAACAAAACTTAGCTTTTAGAAAATGAAAATACAGACTTTTATAGGGTTGGGATCCATAAATTCCTGTGCCAAGTGATGAACTGCTAAAGGCCATGTAGCACTGAACATGACCATTTGACGAACTGCAGAAAATTAAACTCTTTAATGAAACAAAAAATTGGAGAAAAAATTGTTAAGCATAATA
This sequence comes from Cicer bijugum, assembly GCA_037974875.1. Taxonomy (NCBI): domain Eukaryota; kingdom Viridiplantae; phylum Streptophyta; class Magnoliopsida; order Fabales; family Fabaceae; genus Cicer; species Cicer bijugum. The sequence goes on along the minus strand of JBBPBT010000152.1, from coordinate 8,005,662 downwards.
CATCTACGCTCAGAAGAAAACAGACGGAATAAGTTAATCGCCAGAAAGAAGAGATGACAACAGCAGATGAAATGTCTCATACCAGAACATGTCTGACCAAGTATAGAGCGGACTATTTGTTCAAAACCCATGTCAAGCATCCGATCTGCTTCATCAAGCACCTAGAACAAATAAATGGTGATGCAGAAGGCTCATTATAAGTTTATATGGAGGCATCTACTTCACAAACAAACAAGATTTAAACTAGAAGAACAAACAATTATAAAAAGATAGGTGGCAACTGTTTATCCAGAGTCAGAGAAAATTCAGTAAATGGCATGTAAAACCAAGATCCAGTATATTACAGTTCTAGCATATTAGCAAATGTTTGTAAAAAAAAAACTCAAATTGACAAATGTATTGGCTGTAAGCCAGTGAGTCTAGCAAAGAAAATATATTATTGAATGACCGCTTATTAATAAGAGAGAACAAAAAAGAATTCTGCCAGACAATTTACAGCTTACCGCAAAAGATACTTCTTTTAGGCAACAGATACCCATTTCAACCAGATCTTGTATACGACCAGGGGTTCCAATGACAATGTCCTGCATGAAAAAGCAACGACAAATTTTTTAATTGTCAATAAAAAATTAAAAGAGAAAAAAGCTAGACCTAAATATGGAAGTAAAATAGCATGTAACTGTCATCTGAATATAAACTATCAAAAGGAAAGGAAGAACTTGATGACTTACAACGCCAGATTTTAGTGCAGAGATTTGTGGTCCTTTTGAGGTTCCACCATACAAACAAATTGATTCCACGCCACAAGACTTCCCAGCATCACACAATACATCTGATATCTATAACAGAAATAAGGAAAACTATTAGCTTACATTTTATCATTTGGTGAATCAGTAACAGCATCTAACACCCGCAGCTACATTTTATCATTTGGTGAATCAATAGTAGGATGTAGTACTCACGGAAGTAGATCTTTTATATCAAGGGCAACATCACTAATATGTCTACTATATACGGAAAAAAAAATCAGTATATTGAGAAGAAAAAAACAATGAAAATCCTCTCACCGTTTCTCAAGGTAGTATTTTATTAACAACAAATCAAAAGGAGAACAGATAAAGAAAAATGACCAATGAAGCAGTCGTATGTATCATGTAAAAACAAACACCTCAACAAACCTTTGAAAATTCTCTCACCATTTTCCACCTTCCAATTTTCACTCCCAAGAAGCATACTAAAACTAAAAGTAACCCTTTGTTATGCAAAACTAAAATACAACAGAAGAAAGGACCAAAGGGAGAGAGAGATGGAAATGAAAAGTAGTAGTTTTCCACTCATTATATTATTATTATTATTATTATATTAATTTATTATAAACATAAATATACATAATATAAGGAAACATCAATAATCTTCCAATCATTCATGTGTCTTTTGTTTTCAGATCAAAGGCTAGGTGCTTCGTGGCAAAAAAAAATCTAGAGAGAAAGGAAAAGTTCAAATGAGTATGGAATCAACTACACACTAGTAATCAATTATGCTAAATTGCTAATTTCACTAGCACCCGACAAATACAAATTACACATGAAACTAATGAGAAGAATAAGAGTTTAAATTAAACTCAAATTCATTGCAACAACTCAGTGTATCAACAGAAACATACTTGTTGAGCAAGCTCCCTTGTAGGAGAGAGCATAAGGCAAAGAGGGTTACGACCCTTGGAAGAACCCTTACTCTTCCGCTTATTCAAAACATGCATAATCGCCGGTATTCCAAAAGCAAGCGTCTTCCCTAATAACAAAAAAAAACACCAAAATCGGAATCAATTTCAAGTAAAACAACAAAGGGCCTTTTCTAATTGGTTTGAGCTTATCTATTGGCATAAGCACTTAGTTCACTATCGGAAAGCTTATGAAAACAGCTCATAACATATACATAGGCCCTGTTGGGATAAGCAGCTTATAGGCATAAGCACTTATGTATAAGCTGTTTTTATAACACAAAGTAAAATAAAGCCAAACTATTTTATATAAGATGCAAGTTGTTATGAAAATTAGTTTATGGACTTGTTATAAGTTGTTCATATAAGCTTATAGACTTATAAGTTGTTATAAGCTGTAGCTTATAGCTTATATGAAAACAATTTGACTTAATATCTTTTGTTATAGAAATAGTTCGTATAAAATAAGTGCTTATGACAAAAATTCTTAATTAAAATGTTTATCCAAACATGGCCAAATTAACAAACACAAACATGAACACACCAAACCTAACCTGAACCAGTAGCTGCAATTCCAATTAAATCACGACCGTCCAATAAAAAAGGCCAAGTTCGTGACTGAATCGGAGAAGGTTTCTCAAAACCCTTGCAACACTCAAGCACATTCTCAGGAAGCCCCGAATCAACGAAAGTTTTAACCGCCGCGTATTTTGCGTCTTCAGCATTCTTTCCAGTAACTGCAATGGGGTCACCCGACGCGGAAACCGTGTCATCGCCGTTACCACTGTCGTTTTCCTCCTTGTCGTGCTTTTTCTTCTTTTTACTTTTCTTCTCTGATTCGGCGTCGTTTTGGTTGGTGAGTTCTTCGTGCTTCCTTTTGGGAGTGTTTTCTTCGTTTTGAAGTTCGTGTTTGTTCTTGTTCTTTTTGTTCTTCTTCTTAGAGGATTTGAGTTCGGGGCTGTTGTTAGTGATTTGATCTTCGGTGGCTAAAACGGCGTCGTCTTTCCGACCCATGTTTGGAATTGGAGATGGAAGGTGGTAATGAGGGGAAGAAGAACGATACCGTGAAGCAGCACGATGGGGTGAAAGGTGAAAGAGGAGTTAAGAGAGAGATTTTATGATTTTTAGGGTTTTGACTTTGGACTATGCTAGGTTAAGGTACAACCGCGGGAGATATTTTGCTCCACTTATGCAATGCTTGTACAGCAAATCACCTTTAATTTGAGTATTTTTATACCAAAATTTCAAATTAATCTTTGAATTATTACAATATCATTTAATTTTATTTATCACGTTATAACAATTACTAATTATTTTAATTTTTAAGATTTAAAGTAATTGACTATATTTACAGTATTATATTAAATTTTATTTTTTGAATTTAAATTTGAAGTCTCGTAGTTTTATGTATATTTTTTATTATTTTATTTAGAGAAAAATATATAATTTTTTTATAATAAATTATATTTATTATTTATTTTATGATAGGAAGTTGTATATTTCGCGCTGTTTGAATAATCCCTTTAAACTATGGTTCTAAATTAACATATTGATTAAAGTTTTATAGTCACTTTTCATAGTGAGGTGAGGATCTTGTCCCTCCTTGCTAATTTAAAGTCAAGATACATTTTTGTGTGTATAGTCACACGTTAAATCTTTCTAATGTACAACTTGAGCAACATTCTTTCAACATTACAAAAAAAACCTTACACCTTGAGTGTTTTCTGTTATTCTTGCAAGTGTCGTTATTGTTGAGTTTGAACAGTTATTCATCAGAAGTTGTCATCCAATATAGACCATTTATCTATGTTGATGCACATGTTGGATCGTTTGAAAAGTATAATCATCAATGTTTCTCGTGAAATTTTGGTGGCGATTAACCATGCACGACATTTTCCTATCACTATACCAAGGGGTTTGCATATATGATATACATCCACATGGTAATGATGTTTATCACCCCACTTGTGAGTAATACCATAGAACTTCCCCAAATAAAGGAGCCATAGTTGAAGCATCCATAATTTTTACCCACAAATATTAATCAGTTTTATGTTTATTAAGAGTCTTTCTCACGGGAATTTAAACAAATAATGTGTACTTCGTCGACAAAACTATGAGAAATCAAACAAAATGCGTACTAAAGTTTTTAGTGATTGAAATCAATTTGACAAATCTTATATTCAATTGTAAAGTCATTTGATAATCGTCACTTCCATTATGCGCAAAAAGATGGTTTTATTTAGGGACATTTTGTCACCATTATATTTATTTCGATTATCTACTAAATATTTTATTTATATTATTTTTAGAGTTTTTTTTATTGAGTTATTTTATGTTGAACTTTTAATAGTTTGTTAATCTCTTGATACATTGTAGTTGTATGAAATAGAGCAGCAATGGTGTCTCTATATCAATGACACACCATAAGCGAGTTGGCGTTTGAATACGAATATGCCATAGTTGCTAGAAAAATATGTCCTCCAATATCAAACACGACTAATAGGTTACGCCTATAATGGTGTTGTTTTAGGTAGTGGGAAAAATGTGCGATGAAGACAAACCATTGAGGTATGAAGGAAATAGATGTCAGATTAATATGGAAGAAACACAGTAAGATCTCGTGCGACTTTAAAATATATCGATAAATAAAACTTGTGTACATTGCATCATCTAGTGTGGTTGTGGGCATTAGACAAAATATATATACATATATTATAATTATGACAAATTTTAGGTTAAACTATTTTGATACATGATTAAATACAAACAATGCTTAAAGGTCACTTCAACCTCTAACAACTATCAATGACACTCTTCAAATGTATATGTTAACATTTATTTTGAATTTTACAGTTGGAAATTAATTCATTTGGTGTTAATTTGACGGGCTGAGTTTGAGAGACAAATTTATTTTATCTAATTTTTCTCGAACTAACGTATACCGCATCGTTGTCTCAATCTTAAAAACTAGGATGATTGTTAATTTATAATTTGCAGAGTGTCGTTAATCGTTGGTAATGTTTACTATAAATGGTGATGTTTAACATGCACAAATGCTCTAGGTGATTCACCATGACCAACATTTTTCTACTACTAGATAAATAGTTTTAACAATTTTGATATACACTCACAACACAATAATTTTATTATTTTTCTTCTAGCCGCTCTAATCTGGCCACTCACGAGTATCATCATAAAACTTCCTCCCGATAAATGAGGTATAGTTTTTTTTGACATAAAAACAATATTCACCCATGTATATTAAAATAGTACACTGATCGATAACAACACAAGTTCAAAACTATTAAAAACAAAAATAAACTAAATATGTGAATAAACTCCAAACTCTCAAATTATTAGCATAAAATGACAAAATATATAAATTAGATAAAATGAAAACGATCAAAATACTCATCATTTTGGATATGTAATATTGAGGATGTTGAAGTCGTTGATTGAATATGTATGATTTGGATTGAAGTTAATTTGTCGATCTTAATAAAAAGAACAATGCATCGAGACAGAAAAAAAAATCTTGTACTTAATTGGCGAGATAATGAAAAACCTATTCGACGGAGAGTCTAATACTACTAGATGACAAACCTATCAACAAACTTAACTATTAAGCAATTAAATAGTTATAAATAAATGTTACTTTCTATAAAAATAATATTTCTCAAAATTTCGACAAAATATCATTTGTAATTTTAACATTTCCAAATATAAGAAAATCGTGTTTAAATATTTAATTCAATTAATATTTGAAAATAACATATTTAAAATTTTAGTACATTTCAAAATGACTCTCCAAACTCAAAATAGTTGCAGAATACACAATAATTTATTACATCGATAACAAAGGGCCGCGCGATCAAGGAGACTTGCTAGAAAATGAGGTTGATACTTTGATCTACTAATAGCTTGCTATTATCCTACTTATGAACATGAAGAAAAAAAAAACACCATAAAAGGATAAATCGCAAAATTTTAGCGAAAAAACAACAACCACCACCACCAATTATAAGAAAAACACAATATACGAATAATTATTTTACAATATCGCGACAATTATGCTAAATAAAACTACGTTAAATATATATAATTTTCAATAAAGTACACAAATGATAAAATTATTAAACTTATAATTTAGTCATTCAAATATAAATATTTAAAAATCAATTAAATCAAAATAAGCAACTATAAAAGGATCATAGAATATTTAACATATAAAAATATAAATATTTTAAGAACCAAGTGAGGACTTTATTTAATTGATAGTCATTTCCTCACAAATGTGACAATTCCTTTAGGAGAGACTCCATATGACATATATGTCTCTCCTCTCAATTTTACAACACATTATATTCCATCAATTTAAGAGCATACATTTTGTTAATAATCATCTTATCCTAATAATGACATCTCTCGTAAAGGTGACTCTATCTAATGGACAAATTTTTTCAATCAAAATGATGTAACTAAGTGTATATATTTCATTAACGATTTCATATTTATTTTTATTCTCATCATAACTAATAAAAAATATATTTAATTGATATCAATTTAATATTTAAATATTTTTTACTTCTTAAATAAGTCAAACTATAAAAATATTATGTATCAAATGCCATTAAAATAAATAAAAGATTAAATAAATAGAAAAAATTCAAAAGTTATGTTTTCTGAATTTTAAATAAATACTTTAACATAAAAAACAAGTAAAATAATAATAATAGTATACTAAAAATAAATATGAAAAAAATTATTATCTGAGACGTTGAGATACCTTAACATAAAAAATATTTGTAAGACTGTATAGAAAATTATTGCAAAGCTTTACTAACCATGCCAACAATCCTTAAAAACCAATTTAAATTCCAAAATAAATTTGAAGTAAAATTACATTTTCCTAATGATGTATTATTATTGGAGTTGTGTATTTATTTTTAACATATAAGTGAGACAATTTTATGGAATAAGTACTCTCCTTTTTCTTTAAGAACAAAGATTCTAACTCAGATTTTACCCAAAATTAAATGTAGAAGTATGAAAAAGCTTTGTTTAAAAAAATATACCTATCTCATGAATTTATGGGTTAGGGATGTCATTTTTGTAACTTGAAGGAAAAGAAAAGGAAAAAAAGAAAATGGAACTTGGGGATGGGGATTACAGTTGCCGATGAAGAGAAAACGAAAGAGGCGAGTGAGACAGAAGAGAGGGAAATAAGGTGGCTCATGTTTTCAGGTGAGGTGGGTTTTAATTTATATGTGAATGTGTTTTAATTATTTTTCTTTCTTAGATAACTGATTTTGGAAGATTTTTTTTTCTTCGAAAATGTAACACATAAGGTTTTGATGTTTTCTAACTTATATCCACAAACTGCAATAAAAAAGCAATAATTGGGATACCCCTAATATTTTTTTCTACAAAATATGATAGTTGGAATATTCACAATATATTAACCAATATCATATTTTTATAAGCCTTTTGTCACGAGAATCTAAACAAATAATGTGTACTTCATCTATAAAATCAATAGAATCCAAACAAATAATATCTACTAGATATTTTTAGGTCAATAACTATAATAATATACAATCAAAGTCTTCATTATTGGATGCTTAAAAAAAGAATTAATTTTATATTAAAAATTAAAAAAAATAATTCATTTTAAAATACTTTATTTATAAAAAATTAATCACTTACCATACAATAAAATTTTTCCGACGAAATTTGGTATATAATTAGTGAAGTATTATTATTATATTATTTCATCCGGTCTCATAAAAATTGATCAATTTATAAAAATAGTTTTTCTTAAAATAAATAATCAATTTAATTTAGTTTTTTTATTATATGATTATATAATATTCAAAATTTTGATTGATATTAATCAATAATCAAATGAGTCTATAAAAAATATTATTATTTAAAATTTGAACTGGGAGCATTAGGTGCGCTAAATTCCCCAACCGACAATTGCTACATCACGCGAGAGTCACGTGAACTTGTTGAGCCTTCCACTTCCGACACCACACTGTGAAAACAGCACTACAACGACCAAATTTGAGTGGCACACATCGTAAATCCCAACTCAATAAAAGGGCAAAGAGTACAAAATTCAAGTTCAGCTACTTTTTCTCCCAAAAATCTAAAACAAAATCCCGCGTTCCAAACAAGCGAAAAATCAAACAAAAAAAAAAAGCAGAAAAGTGCGTTCACTCACCGCATGCACCAACACAGTCTCACTCACTCACGCATCCACTCCGAAGTGATTCTCCCGTCATTTTCTCTCTGAGTCGGTGTTTCTGCCACTCTCTTCGGACATTTTCTTCGGATCTAATTTCTCACCATGAATCACCACCACGATCCCAATCCATTTGAAGAAGAAGAAGTCAATCCATTCTCGGTAATATACATAGATTATCTCTCTCTCTCTCTCTCTATCTATTTCTATATTTAGTTATTTCTCACTCAGATCCAATTTTGTTTTCGATTCTAACTCTAAATTCGCGCCGTACTTTTATGAACTATAAAAATTGAATTGCTTATGTGACTCGTCATTTGATTTCGGATCTGTAGTTAACTTACGTGGTTATGGCTTCATTTTGTTTTTTCCGTTTGGTTTCCATTTTGGAATAGCGTTGCTTGAGAAAAAAATGTGTATTGAATCGAAATGAGTTCAAATATCGGTGTGGATTGTAGAAATTAGTTTGGATGTTTGTGGAGGACTTGGATCTGGAGTTATTTAGGTTTGTGATTTCGGTTATGTTTTCTTTTTTTCGTGATACTTAATAGTGATTTATGCAGTGGAATGTGCGATGCTTGAAGTGTTTAATTGATGGTTGGGGAATTTTTTGCTACTGTTTTGATTCAGCTGCAAAACATTTGGGGTCTCGATAATTGGAAAGTAAATTAAGTGCAATGAGTAAAGAAAAGTGGTTTCTCTGTTTTGTTTTAATAGTTGGGGTTGTTTGTATTTTGTAATGATTGATGCATTAATTGAGGGTTATGCTGTATGATGTATATATAGGAGAAACCGATTAGAGGGAATCTATTGTCAATTTTGGGCATAGAGAGGTTTGCAGACCCTATCTTTGTAAATTGTAATTGGGAATAGGAAGTTAGAAACTGATATTTTTAATAGAGAACTAATAGGGATAAACCCTGATTAAATAGATAGAACACTGCAGAATTTTGAGATCTGCAAACCTCCTTATGTCTAAAAGCCTCTATTATCTCAAAATGAGAAGATACATTCCCTTATATTACCTCACTGGCTAATTAAAGGGCTTTACCTATCAAACAAAAATGGCAGTAATATTCTCTTTGTTCACTTAATTGTGTACACATCTGAGCAGATGAAATTTTTGTGGCTTGGTTGTCTGTAATTATCTCTTGGACAAACACAATATAGAGGTATGTATTGTGTATGCTGAAGGCACATGATGTTTTGTAGATTATTAGAAATAGAAATTGTCAATGCCTCTACTGTGTATTAAACATAGCTTTTGTGAAATCTCCGGGACCAATGTATATATTATCTATTTATAAATTAAGCAAAGTATGCCATTGGCTTATAAATGCAGTATTCAAATTCGAATTGGCTGAAGTGCTTTTAATAACATTAATACTCATACTTCAATGTATAAAAAAATTATTTTGCCCACATAAGTGTGATTGTTTGATATGTTTGGTAGTTATGTGGTGAGTTTTCAGAGGCTGTTTCTGTAAGTTTGCTGTCATAAACATTTTCTAAATGTAATTTCATCGTTTGCAAGAGAATGCAATCCCAAACTATTTGTTTATTTGAGCTTGACTTTCGATTTCATTTAGCTGCATATATGTGTGTATAAGATATTTAATTAATTCAAACCTTGTGAATTCATAAGAACTAACTTTAATGTTTAATTATCAAAACTCACCTTATAAAAAATTAACCATAATTATTTTCAATTTTTCATTCAATGTACAAATTGGTTTTTTTTGCAAACCTTGGGGTTAGATGCTTTTTGTTTCATTTAAGTCATGATATGGGGGTTTTCATTCTAGTTATTGTGGAAATGTAACAGAATGGTGCTGGATCAAAATCACGTGTTCCACCGTTGGCATCTGAACCAGTGGGCTTTGGTCAAAGACATGATGCTACAGTTGATATTCCTTTGGACACTTCAAATGTAATGTCATTTCTTATTCAGGGGTTTTTAATAAAAGGTTTACTTCAAGATTCTTTTTGGAAGGGGAGTTGAATTTATTCTTTGTAATGTTTATTCAGGGGGACTCTAAGAAAAAAGCTCAGGAGCTAGCAGCATGGGAAGCTGATTTAAAAAGGAAAGAGAAGGTTGGTTTTTGAATTTTTTGCCATTGGTGTTGGTTCTTTAGCATTCATATAGTATTTTAATTGTCATCATCCTTGTATTCTCTTAAATGCCTGCATATACAAGTTCTAGCTTCTGCCACTATTAGTTGACTGATATCCTTTGCTTTTGAGGATTTTGTGACTCTTTCAAAATGCATCTGTAGGAAATAAAAAGAAGAGAAGATTCTGTTGCCAAAGGTGAACGACGAGACTCCACCATACAAGATTTTCAATTTAGTGTCTTTTCATCGCAGCTATAAATTTATACCCAGTCAAACTTTACTTTTCTTGTTTCCAAAATATGTTTTCCAGCTGGTGTGCCCATGGATGATAAGAATTGGCCTCCATTTTTCCCAATCATTCACCATGATATTGCCAATGAGATACCAGTTCATGCTCAGAGGCTGCAGTATTTGGCCTTTGCAAGTTGGTTGGGTATGATCACTTAATTATGTTATCTATTTATTAATTATTAGTTTATCGATTATTTGGTTTGTTGATTGTTTTTGAAAAGTATAACTTTTTACTATGCATTTTTATTAGCAAAGTAGTAACTGCACGTAGCTAAACAAAGGTGGAGGGTATGCATATTTTTTCTTGAATCATCAAAGTTATAGGCTATGTTTGGATATCTAATGGTGGGTGAAATGGAATTAAATGAGATGTGACAGTATCGATTAAAATTACAAATAGGATTTAAAATAATCTGAATTTTATCTTTTTAAAAGGTAGCACACACCTCCTTACAAATGAGGAGAACCCGTTGGAGAACAGAATAAAGTAAACACAAAGGACAGAAAAAGAAAGAAAGATTGCAGGCCAAAGCCACCCACCACCTCCTACAATTTTTTGATATCTCCTCTTCTCTACATCCCTCTATGTATATTTTTCGCTGTTTTCCTCCATGATTCCTGAATCCCGTCTCAATAACAATATTGTTCTATCTGTTAATTCTACTGTATTCTTCCCGGTCTGCTCTAATTGATTTAACATTCCCTTGCTTCCTTCATTAATTATACTTCCTTCCTTGCCCTTAAATCCATCTTTTTTCCCTGCTCATAAGCATGCGACCTTTCAATTCTAGGTCCATTTTTCTTCAGAACATCTCTATACATGTTCCAGTGGCCCATCAAATTGCCACACCGTTGTTTTGATATTTCATGGTGGAATATAGGAAAGTTATCATTCCATTCTTTGATGAAGTGAACAGAATGGTAAAAGGATTAATGAATAATAAGTTTTTTCCATCTTGTATCCCTCCAATTGTAGTGAAAAGAAAAGAGATATTGAATGTAATTAGATTCCATGACATACCATTCCATCCTAATCTAAACAATCTAACCAATGGCCACTAATGCCATTCCGTTCCATTCTTTAGCTCTCCTCTATTCTATCATTTCCCATCAATTCAGATACATCCTTGGTAAATAAAGATGTTAAATCAGTGTTTTACATGACACCAGGGCTTGCAGTTTTATGTTTATTTGGGTCAATCGAGTTTTGGGGTATTTCATTAAAAAACCTTTTAGCATCTTCTCTCTGTTTGGTTTTTGTTATTGTGAAATGCTGGAAAGGAGATTGGTTGTTACTGGTTATAATGGTCCTAAATATAAGATTCTGTGATGCAATTTTTATATATCTTCTTTATCAAATATATTGAAGATATTTTCTTGTCCTGATTAGTTCACCGGGCACTTATGACCTATTTTATACGTATGTGCCCACAAACTTAAATGTCTCCTGTAGAAATCTTGTTTTCCTTTTCTTTTGTTCTTTTAGTTTTTTGTTTTTCATTCTATTAAAGTCCTGAGTTAATTATTTTTTCTTCCCATTTGAATGTCTTTGCAGGAATCGTTCTCTGCCTAGTTTTTAATTTAGTTGCTGTGACTGTCTGTTGGGTCAGAGGCGGGGGTGAGCTTATTCGGTTACTTTCATCTTTTGCCAATTCTCTAGTTTCATGTTGTGGTTTGGACCTCACTGTGAAGTTTACAATGTGCAGGTGTTAAAATATTTTTCCTTGCAGTGATTTATGCGCTGCTTGGCGTCCCCCTTTCGTATGTGCTTTGGTACAGGCCACTCTATCGTGCTATGAGGTAAATTGCATTTTTCCTCTGTATAGTCATGCTCCGTTAAAAATACACTTAGAGCAAGTGTACTCTATAAAATTATCATATCCACAATAATTAATTAGCAAGTACCAAATTAATCAAGATTATGTATTATTTAGACTAACAATAATAATTGAGTTGTTAGGGTAGCGAAATAGGCAAAAACCAAATAATTAAGAAAAATAATAAAACACAAAGTTGTAAATCAATGGAGAGAAGCCGAAGTCTAGGGTCAGAGTTTTACTTGTAACTTTGATTACCTTTGATTCTAGTTCTATCCGAATTCATTTCTTTTGATTCAATTACCAACCCCTTTACTAAGACTACTAACTCGTTTGGTCATTCGTGATTAATATTATTTTTCTTAAATTAACTCTTTGTTTGGTCATTCAAATAATTTAAATTCAATAAAAGCAGAGAGAACAAAAAGGCTGAATGATTGCACAACAAAAATTAAGTTTGGTCATAAAAAAATTTATAGTCTCAATTATTCTATAGATCCACCAATTAATTGTAGTATGATCGCTAACAACTAATTGATTAATAACATGCAAAAGATGATTAATCCTAACATGCGATTATAGCAATAGGAAAATTTAATTGAACAATAAAAAACATATAAAATAAAACTTGAATAGATAACTAAGACATAATAAAAGGTATCTTGATTATAAGATCCACCTAAGACTCTAGAAGAGAGCTTAGTTGCTCATTATTATAAAGAAAATTAAATCTAAAATAATAGTATTTTATCTACTGTGTTCCTTTTAGTTACAAGCAAAGGATACTTTATTGAATATTTCCTCCTAGCCTGATCATGCATGAGGGGGTTGTTGCTTATGATTGTTTCTGATATGCAGGACGGATAGTGCACTTAAGTTCAGCTGGTTTTTCATGTTATATTTGGTATGTTGACCTACTACAAAATACTGGCCTGCTTCTGAGTGACTTATTAATTCTTCTGTTAATTGCTTTTGTTTGGTGCAGCTTCATATAGCATTTTGCATCTTTGCTGCAATTGCACCCCCTGTTGTTTTTCATGGGAAGTCATTAACGTAAGTCCTACAAGCTGTATTACAGATTTTACTTAACTGAATATGAAGTTCCATGAATTTTTTTATCTCTTTATCTGCTTGGCATTGGTTGTAAAATTTTGAAATATAAGTAAATAGGAAAATCATCCCGAGAAATATCAGAACTTGTATTCCTAGCATTTGCTGGTTTGTAATATTCTTCAGATAGGAATTTTCATTGAAATTAGAGGAAAATCACATATAAATGGATGTTTTGTAATAGCAAGTTATCACTTGTTGGCCTAAACCAGATTTCTTGGAAAATGTCATTATAACAAGCAGATGAAAATAAAAAACAATTGGATCATTGTAAGTGCAGGCACAACTGAAGACCTCTTACTTTTTTTTTGGCATAAGTAAGCAATGGAACAATATAGGGGGAAATCTGTTCATTGATATTGTTTTGTCATATTGCTTGACTTGAGGTGGGAAGGAATTGCTGTGATTCTAAAATTGATTAAATTCCCCTACTAAAAACATTTTGGTCTTTCTTTTCTGTTAATGTAGTTGGATGCCATTTTGTGATGTTATGGACTTATCTCTTTGTTGCCCTTTTATTAAGTCATACTCAAGTATTAGTAAATTATTATTAACCATATATTTGTTTTTCTGTTACATTTGAATTAATTCATTTAAAATTGCAGGGGCATCCTTGCAGCAATTGATGTCTTCTCAGACCACGTATTGGTTGGGGTAAGTTGTATTATACTTGTGCATAGTAGCATTCACTTGATTGTCGGATAAAATTATTTCCTGTTCAGGGTTGTAATTTGTGGTGATATGGTATTCATTTTTGTGTTGGTAAAATATATTGCACTGGATATTTAGAAGCATCTCTGTTGACACATTGCTATTTAATATTGTGATCAGACAAATAAGGTTCATTTACTGATGAAATATCTTTATAACAAGTTGTAATATTATGCATATATATATATATATATATATATATATATATATCTGCAGTAATTTAAAACTGAGTGCTTGTTTCATTGTGCTTTGGTTTTCATAAACTGTTTCATAAAACAATTTTGAAAAACTGTTTGTTACATGTATCATACATTTTGAATTTTTTAGTTTTTACAATAAGGAAATAGGAAATAGTTTTACAGAACAAGCTAATCAAACAACTTATTTAACTTTTAGATTTTCAAAAACAGAAAATAGTATTCAAAAACAGTAATCAAACAAGTCTTAATTCTAGAAGGCAATTATTATTCTCAAGCTGATCACCTCTATCTCATATGGAATTGCGATCATACATATGCATGGTGACAATAAGTGTGAGAAACAGTTTAACTTCATTTTTCATGTCCTTGAAATTAATGGCACTTGACTGTCTAGAGACCAAATGAAATGATAACCAAGTAACTGAACCTAGGATCTTTAATTTAGATGAAGAGATGTAAAATTTGTGGTAATTGTACATTTATGGAACTAGATTGAGTTTAGAAACCAAGTGAAAATAACCAAATAACTGAACCTAGGACCTTTAGTTTAGATGAAGGATTTAAAATCTGTGGGAATTGGACACTTATGGAACTAGATTGAGTGGTGTTCAACTACTGTGTTAGATCAAAATGATCTGGATGCCCTTTGAACAACCAGAGAATTTGGATAAATTGTTCTTATCTCATTTGGCAACTGGATCGTAGTAGCTGAAAAGAAAAAGAAAACCTACCTACGTAATTTTTTTTCAAATATATTTTATTATTTTGAATTTCTTATTTATCTTATATGAAGAAAATAAGTTCCATAACCTCTTTATTGTGCTTACATGTTTTGACCATCAATGTTTTTGGTATTCTTACAGATATTCTATTTGATTGGATTTGGTCTGTTTTGCTTGGAGGCTCTTCTAAGTTTGTGGGTAATTCAGGTGAGGGACTAGCATTGATTTGCATTCTCAATTTTATATTACTTCTCAGCACCAGATGAGTTATAATCGTTAAAAGAGTATGAATATGTACAATTTTCTGCATCTCAATGTTTTTGTTTTGATATGATTTATTTATAGTGTGCTACTATAGAACTACAGACAACAGGATGATGCTTTAGATGATGTCCGAACTAGAATGGCCTCTATAAATGTTGATGAATCGAGTATATGCTTTAGATGATGACTGAACCTGAAAGGCCTTGTTCTGTTTGATTGGATTGGAGAGTGTGTGTGGTGAGAAGTGTAATATACAACTCAAACCTGAAGGGAAACTTACAACACAGCTGTAGACTTGTAATATTGGGCAGTAAAGGGCCCAAAAATAAGTCAACTCTGTCACATAGATGGGAATGTTAAGAGGGACAAGTGGTTACACAAAATAGGATAGGATTATGAATATAGTGGTTAGAAAAAAAGGGATAGATCCTATTATAAGAAAATGGTATATTCTTGTTGTAGATGGTTTGGGCACATGTGGGAAAGACCTGTAGACATACTAGTAAATTGAGTTGATCTATTTGGTACGAATGATTAGCAGAAGAAAGAGAAGAATGCACACATATAGGAGTTTTGACCAATTAGCAATTGGATAACTATACATGAGAAAGTGGGTAGTTATTCTTCTCTTTCTTGCAAATTAGCAATTGGTAAGGGTGTTAGATGTTGTCACCTTATTCTTTTCTTTCTTACGAACACTTCTCATGACAATCAACATTTCCCATTGAGGATAATTCAATTGTTAGAGGCAAAGAGAAACCAACAAGAAGTATAGGCCAAACCATCAAGAGAGATTTAGAATGTTCTATCTTTAAACTTAATACATATAGGAAATTATGGTATCTTCTGATTCATGTAGTTCACCCATTAGTGGGAAAGATTTGATTGCTGTTCTCTTAACCCAGTTCAAATTATGTATTATGTGCTATGCTTTCCAAAAGTATATCGCTGTCTTTCTCTAGTCGTATTTTTGTTACAAATAAATTGGCTGTTTGTAAAGTTATTAGAAAATAAGTTTTGGTCTTGGTATTTTTTATAGCATTAGCCAGGAGTAAAAAATGAAGGGAGAACTTAAAATACAAATCCATTTTCTGTCTGTGAACGGTGTTGAAGCTCAAGAGTCTAGACTCTTGAGCTATGAATTGACACACATTCAACAATGTTTTGCAACATAGACATTGTAAGGGGCCAAGGAGTATTCTTTGATTATCATGGTATGCTAATAAGAGTTTAAGCACTCCTTTTGAGGGCTGAAGCAGTAAAACCTCCTCAATCTATTCAACCAGTTAAATTATGTTCACCAGTAGTCGAGTATAAAACGGAATTAATTAATGGTTATTCATAGATACAAATGTTTTCTCTATATTTTGGATTCTTTGAGAAACTCAGAACTATGCTAACAATAAAAACTAAGGAATGCAGTTATGGTAGCTTATCTTTGGCTATAATCTTATTAGGATAAAGTAGACTGACTTCTCTGGAAGTTTTTTACTTCGCAAGCTATACTTGGAAGTTTCTTTAGAATTAGAAGAAATGATAAAAAATTGCTTGATGGCTGTTTCCTTTTCGTTTTGCTTCTGCAGAAAATATACATGTTTTTCCGGGGGCACAAGTGAGGCTGTTCTCAGGATTTTGTTCTAGCAGCTCTTATAATGTCGGTCACTTTTCAGTGTGACTTAGTATATTCTCCTTTTCTCTATCCTCTTTTTATTCTTTTCAATATCTTCGCGTGATATTGTTCTGTTGTTTCTATGTAGTGATTGAACCAGAGTTTTGTCTGTAATTTACTGTATAATGAATTATGTGAAATTTAGTATGTATTAGAATTTCCCTTCATTGAAATGATACTTTACTTTTCACAAGCATATTATTATTTTATATGTTTTACAGTAAATTAGAAAATTTCTAGTTTCCAGTGAGAAATGACACAGTGAGAATGACAGCAACACCTTCTTTTAGACGCTTTAAACTCCTCGTGATTTTATTTTTTTAAAACTCAATAGGAAAATAAGTGTTGTTAATTTCTCCTGGGACAGCTCCAAAAGCTAATCGTGGAGAAGATTGATAAACTGAAACATTTTTTGTTAGCCAGCGATCCAATGGTTTAGGGAATTTAGTTACAAGGAATCCAAATGTTTTTAAATTATTTGTTTAACAAAAAATGTTTTTAAAATTTAAAAAGGTTTTTTTAGAACTTCAATTCGCACTAAACTTTTGTATCTTATAATCAAAAGGTTAAAATTGAGCACTTCGTTTTTAATTTGGTAAGAGTACAGTTTACAAAACAAGTCGCCAAAAATGTTCATAATATATAGTATAAATTAATTAAATATTGAGTTTGACTAAAGCTAATTGGCTTCGTAATGTTGTTAAAGGACAGTAGTATGCAATTTTCTTAGAATCTATAAGGTCTTATTTTCATGTTTTTTAGGCATGCTTAGTTATGTTGGAAATAGGGATGGCAATGGGTAGGGTTTGGGTAGGGTACTATAGTACCCGTACCCATATCCGCAGTTTAAAAAAATATCCATACCCGTGTCCGTATCCTCTTGGGTATCAACTTTAATACCCGTACCCTTACCCGCTGGGTACCCAAGTACCCGTACCCATTATCCACACTTTAATTAAAATAAATTGATAAATAAATATTATTTTGTGATTAAATTTAAAAAGGATAAATACCTCTTATAGTCCATTTCAGTTAACGTTTTAGTCCTTTATTTTTTTTTTCTCGATTTTGTCCTTTATTTTAATTTTAAGTGACAATTTAATCTTTTTTGTTTGAAAATGTTAACAATGTTATCCTTTTTTCTACAAAAATTCATCAAAATTTTCAAACAAAACTCATAAATTTAATTATATTCTTTAATATAAAATAAACTTTATCAAATTTGTAACTCAAATCTTCAAATAAACTCATATATTTTATTCTTTATTTGATGTTGTTAGAGATAAAAATATGATTTTATTTAAAGATTTAAGTTATAAATTTGATGAAATAGCATTATATTGAGGATGATAATTAATTTTATGTGTTTTGTTTGAAATTTATGATGAATCCTTTGAAATTTTGCATAAAATAAGGATAAAATTATTGATATTTTAAAATATAAAAGATCAAATTGTCACTTAAAATTAAAATAAATGACCAAATCGGGGGAAAGAAAAAGATAAAAGACTAAAACGTTAACTGAAATTAAGGTAAGAGACTATATGTGGTATTTACCCATTTAAAAATTATCCAAATATCATAAATTAAATCATAAAATATTATAAACCAAAATATTTTCTATCTCAAAACATTTCAAGTGAACACTCGTTACAATACACATTCAAATATCCATAATAATATTTTATGAAGTTGCAAGTCTTACCACAATATTATTTGAGATCAGTAAAAATAATTTATAAATTGCAAGTATAATTATAAAGACACAATTAATAAGATATAATTCTTAGTTATAAAGTCACAATTATTTAACTATTAATCATAATCAAATTCTTTAAAAGTTTGCAAACGTTTATCTTTTGATTTGATTATAAATATTATAATGATTTAATGAATATTAAAACATAAAGGAAAACAATTAATTAAACTAAATATTAATATAATAAACAAATAAATAAATAATATATTTATATAAGTGCGGGTGCGGGGCGGGTACTATAGTACCCGTACCCGTACCCGCTTAATTTTGCGGGTAATTACCCGTCCCCGTGCCCATACCCATTATGCGGGTTTTTACCCTACCTATTGTAGGTACTCACTGGGTCTGGGTCTAATTGACATCCCTAGTTGGAAAATGGGCAGATTAGACTGGTTGAACTACCAAGCTCTTAAACCATTTCCTGTAGAAGAATTGGTTTAATATACTCCAACTGTGATGGAACATCTTATTAGTTATAATAGTTGCAAAATAAATATCTTACATGTAATAGTATATAATAATAGTCAACAATCCATTGAAACAAAAAGTATTTCAGTCAACTATTTAGTATATTACTTTCAATCCTATTGGTATTGGATATATAAAGTTAAGTTAAATGTTAAGTAATATTCAGATATAGAAATTTTGAGTTGAAATTGTATTGAAATTTATGTATTTTTATACAGAACAAATGGTTAGTAATTATAATAAATCTTGTGGTTTTTTTAGGGAACTTTCATACCTCAAGAGTTTATGTTGATATAATACAACTACCAATAATTTAAATTGACATCAGTTTTTCATATTTAATTATTTTTTAAATAATTTAGCTATAATGCAAAATTAATCCAAAATCAAAATGATTTAAAAGTAATTAAATATGAAAAATGAAGTATCTTCAAATAATTGGTTGTGGGATAATGTTGCAAAAAGTCATTTGATATAAGTTGTCATACAAATATATCACATATTATGTAATAAAAAAAAATTATGTAGTTTATTTTTTTCATGGAAATTATGTAGTATTTATTATTTTCACTACGTTAGCAGTACTAATTTGATCGTTTAGTTCTTACTAGGAGAAAAACACTTCACTATTGTGGTCATTTGGAATATGCTATATGCACCTTACGAACCAACCTCTACACATATTTTTGTGACACTGTTTTGGATTAAGAAATGTGGTCCTTTAATATAAAAAGAACATGGCTTCCAAGTTCCAATACACAGTTTGATCTAAAAATTGAAAGAAAAAATATTTTGGGGGCAATTAATCAATTATACACACACACATACATAGAGAGTCCAAGATAGAATTGGATGGCACACCCTCCTCATGAAATCTACTTCACTCCACTCCTCATGAAATCTACTTCACTCCACACCCTTAATCCCTCATCTTCAAATATCCACCATATTTATGCCATGTGGCATACAAATATCCAAGCTGTACTAACCACACATAACCGTTCCAATATTGGTGTTTTTTTTATCACATATGTATGTACCACAACCTCATCAATTCCATAGTTTTTAAACAACTTTGATAATAAAGGTTATAATATCTAGTGTTTCTTTGTCCTTTTTGGATTTTCTTAAAGGAACAAAAATAATCAAAAGACAGCTATACCCTTTTCCAATGGATCATGACACCACTCAAATTCCATTTTTTCTAGCATTAGCAATATATTACCTTCAAATTTGACAACAAAAACAAGGGGTAGTCACATAAACACAATATTAATTAAACAATTAAAAAATGTAAACCACAATTTTAGTATTAAAAAACATCATCAATAAATTTAATCTATAATATTATAACAGTGAAAAACTATTTTAACAATAAATTATATCTTTCAAGTATTTTTACAATGATAAATTATATATTTTTAAAAAATTATTTTAATAATTTAATAATTAATTTAAATTTTTAACTAAATCAAAAACAAAATATCACTTCCCTAAACTTTTTAAAAATAAAATGTTATTTACTCAATTAACTAACCTTACTTTTCCACCTTTTATTTTCCTGCTGAACTCTCTTTGTTTTGGGTCTAAATTCCACCTCATACATTTTATGTGTCCCAAACTTCTTAGAATATATGTCCCCTATCCCATAATAATAATCCTCTATCCAACTTAAACTCATTTCGTCTCAAAAAAATATTTCTTTAACTTCATTGTATAGAGAAAGAGAGAGAAAGAAAAAAATCAGTGAGAATGGCAGCTTGCACTGTCTACTCAACACAATCACTAAGAAC
The DNA here is from genome assembly GCA_037974875.1 of Cicer bijugum. NCBI lineage: Eukaryota > Viridiplantae > Streptophyta > Magnoliopsida > Fabales > Fabaceae > Cicer > Cicer bijugum. The sequence continues at coordinate 7,984,774 of JBBPBT010000152.1, read as the reverse complement.
AAACATCTCCATTCCAACATCATCATCAAAAACACATCTTGGTTTTAATCAAAAACAAGTAGTTTTCTACACAACAAGCAAAAAAAGCAGAACCAACAACAACAAAAGATATTTGATAACATGTAAAGCAGGTGATTCACAGACAATTGTGATTGGTCTAGCAGCTGATTCTGGCTGTGGAAAAAGCACTTTCATGAGAAGACTCACTAGTGTGTTTGGAGGAGCAGCAGAACCACCAAAAGGTGGAAATCCTGACTCAAACACACTTATAAGTGACACAACAACTGTGATTTGTTTGGATGATTATCATTCATTGGATAGAACTGGTAGAAAAGAAAAAGGTGTCACTGCACTTGATCCTAGAGCTAATGATTTTGATCTTATGTATCAACAAGTTAAAGCTATTAAAGATGGAATTTCTGTTGAAAAGCCTATTTATAATCATGTCACTGGTCTTTTGGATCCTCCAGAGCTTATTAAACCACCAAAAATCTTAGTCATTGAAGGTCTTCACCCAATGTAAGTATCTATATATTCACATTTACTGAAAAATTTAAAAAAAATTAGAGAGCAAAAATATTAAATTTACTGAGTTTAGTGACTAAGAAATTAGTCACATTTTTCATTTTTTTTAAATTAGTATTTTTTTAATAGTCACATAGTAAGAAGAGTATATATATATATATATATATATATATTTGTCTAATTTGACTATAAAACTTAGTGATTGATTTCATTATTTTTTGTATTTAATTATGGTTACTAATTTTATTTGTTTCTAGTATGATAGAGTATGAAGAGTATTTCATCAAACTAATGTTTATTTATTTGTATTTTTTAGCTATATTGTTAGGAACATTAGTTATTAGCAATTTTTGTTTTAGTGATTAGTTAATTGTTTTGCTTATGAATCTTGAGAATCAGGATATGGGGATGTAATAGATTTTTGAAATTCTCTAATTTGATAAGCTGATACACCTTATCTATTTTTTATGATTGTGTGGCCAAAGAATATGTTAGTGATCTCTTTTCAATCTTCTACTATATGGTGGGCCATGCATACGTGTGTTCATAATTCATTGTTACTCTATAGTAAAATAGAAATATAGTTCCATTCATATGGGGCATAAAAATTTCCAAACTTGAACATTTCATAATTTTGGTTCCCAAATCCATATTATTTATTCAACTCACCTAGTTAATTATTTTTTAATTTAATATAATTAAGGAAAAAGAAATAATCAAAGTGATCAAAACAATAGACTAGTAATTCTTAAAATCTATTTTTCTTGCTGAAAATTCTTGTAAAGTATTACCCAAAAAATATATTATACTCTATATGTTGCTATCAATTTTGTAGCTTCTCATTGGCTTGTTTGATTTGAATATGAATTTGAAACTTAATTTTCCTTGTATATAGGTATGATTCTCGAGTCAGAGATCTCTTGGACTTTAGTATCTACTTAGACATTAGCAATGAAGTGAAATTCGCTTGGAAAATTCAGGTAAAAACATAATCTTCTAAAATGAAATATAAATAAATAAAAAATATTTGAAAAAAACATGGTATCAAATATAACTTTTTAACTAGATACATTAACTTTTCTAATACTATTTTTTGTTTATAGTTCACACTGAACAAATATTTAACTCAAAAAAGTTGTACAATTTAATTTCTTATGCTACTTATTCATTGTGGCCTAATAACAATTATTTGACAAAAATGTCAGAGAGACATGGCAGAGCGAGGACATAGTCTTGAAAGCATCAAGGCTAGCATTGAAGCAAGGAAGCCTGATTTTGATGCTTTTATTGGTAATCACTTAACATTTGCCTCTCAACTTGAAGTTCTTCATTACTAGAAGAAATGAATTATTACGTGATGTCTGGTGTTTAATATGTGTCAGTGGTTCCTAGGTTATGCACGTGTTAATTAATTTAAGTTGTGTACTTGTTTTCAGATCCTCAAAAGCAATATGCAGATGCAGTGATAGAAGTGTTGCCAACACAACTCATTCCTGATGATAATGAGGGAAAGATTTTAAGAGTGAGGTTGATACAAAAAGAGGGTGTTAAGTACTTTAGTCCAGTTTACTTGTTTGATGAAGGTTCAACCATTTCATGGATACCATGTGGAAGGAAGCTTACATGCTCTTATCCTGGCATTAAATTCTTCTATGGACCAGATACTTACTTTGGAAATGAGGTATCAATTTCAATATTATTTTTTTCTTACCAAATAATTTATTACCAATAAAAATATTAACTAAACTATTCTCTTTTGCGTTAATTATGGTGAAGTTTATCAGATGTGTCGACTTTGTATATTGACTTGACCAAAATATTTAACTTTTGTGCCTTTTTTTCTCTCTATTTTTATTTGTGTAAAATAGGTGTCAGTTGTAGAAATGGATGGGCAATTTGACAGACTAGATGAACTAATATATGTTGAGAGCCATTTGAGCAATCTCTCTTCAAAATTCTATGGAGAAGTAACTCAACAAATGTTGAAGCATGCTGATTTCCCTGGTAGCAACAATGGAACAGGTCTTTTCCAAACCATAGTTGGTTTAAAGATAAGAGATTTATTTGAGCAGATAGTAGCCAGCAGGGCTGAGACTCCAGTAGGAGCTGCAAAAGCTTAGGAAATTGCCATATATATTGAATTGTATTCCAAAAATTATTATTTTCTTATTTTTATGTAATTCTCCACAATTCCATGTATTGTATGTTGTATTTTATGATCATGTTAAAAGACTCTGCATGTATTTATGTAATATGTTGTTACTTTATAATATAGAGGACAAAAAGCAGGGCTGAGATTTCACCTATGTTGATAAAAAATATTGCAACAATTTGGTATCACTGGCTCTGGTGTTATCTTTAGTCAATGCATATGAATATTTTTTTTTTCCAATATATATATTTTGAAAAGACAAGTGAAAAGTATTAGGAGGAGAGAGGAGTGGATGAGATTGAGAATAATGAAATATATATTTCAATAGTAGGAAATAAAAAAAAAAATATATATATATATATATATATATCCAAGTGATAAGGAGAAAGGAGAAATTAGAGAGATGATTAAACTATTAGATAATTAAAATTTATAATTGTTTACATTAAAAGTGAGTATTTTGTCCAATATATATATATTATATATCTTTCATTTTATGTGTCTCTGTTTGAATAAGATTTAAAAAAAAATTCATAGTATTTTATATTTTTGTTGTAACATTTAAAAAAAATAAATAAAACTTCAAATAAAAAATTAATTTAAATAGTCCATCTTAAAATATAATTTGAAGTATTTCATCTAATACAAATTTTTTTGGATAATAAAATTTCAAAAATATTTAAAATGAAAAACTATTTTGAGAAGTTTTTCATAAAAATCATTTTTAACATATACATTTTTTTAAAATATAATTTATATTGTGTTAAAATCTTTAATAAAGAATACCTAAGTTATTAAATATCAAAATTATTTTTTAATTAGTAATAAATAAGTCTAATAAACTTTCACAAGTAAAATTTTATAAAAATTATTTTTAAAAATATAAAATGAAAATCACTTTTTTAAAGTTGTTTACATTTATTTTCAAAAGCTTTTTTGCGTCGAAGACAAGGCCTGATAGTAATTGGGCCGTGGAAAGGACATTAGGCCTTTTTAACGGGTTGGGGGTTGATATTTGGCACTACTTACTTTTCAACCTCACTTCTAAAAACTACCTATATTTATATATTATTAGACAGCACACACTCATGTTGGTACTATCTCTTCTTTCTTTTTATTTTTATCTTTATTTTTTTATGAAAAAAGATATATATTTGTGTGAAGTAAAATATAAAAAAAATTATTTGATTAAATAAATTTTAACTTTTATTTATATTTTAGTTTACAGAAAGTATTGCAAAAGATATATTTATATATGTATTGAGTTTACCGATTTTATATTTTGAAAAAAAATTGAATTTTACAAAATTCTTTAAAACTCAAGTTTTGTATCTTACATAGATATATAAAGATGCAATATAAAATTGAATGTGAAAAAGAGGTGGAGATGTGTTTATATAGAAGAAGAAGTTTTAACATATTTTTAAAAATCGACAATTATATGCGCGATTTGATGATATGTTATTTAAGTTTAGAGATTAACTTAAATATATTATTGTTTCATCCCTTTAGAATTGATTGAAATGATATCTATTTATAATATATTAAAATAAAGGCTTTATTTTAGCTAAATCGTGAAAGTAGTCTCCTCATTTTGTTTCTCCTCAGTTTTGGTCCCCAAATAGAATTTTGGTCCAAAACTTGATGAAATTTCATTTTTAAAGTCGTACTACAACATTTATGATCATAGATTTCATGTACAATTGTTGTAAATAAAATCTTGAGACATGATGTGACTTAAATAAATAAAAAAAAATTTAAATTTCATCAAGTTTTAGACCAAAATTATGTTTGAGAGTTCAAAACTGAGGAGAAATAAAATGGGGGAGCTACTTTCGCGATTCAGCTAAAATAGAAGGATCAAAACTGCAATTAAACCTAAAATAAATTATCAATTTTATTTAGTGACAAATTCATCCTTTTGAATGCAACCTGATACTATTTTCATCCACTATAAGGCATCTTTAAGAATCATTCTTTTTATTAATTCCTAAAGTTTTGGGTAGAACACACATTAGAGACATAGTTTTGTCGATTACTCAACATTAAATTTATATAATCATAATTTATATTTTAAGTTGTTTGTTCATTGACTCATAATTCACCAATCTAAAAACATTTATGTCTTCATGTTTTCTCAATTCTCACCCCCAAATAACAATGAAAAATACCTCTTTGATGACTTCCTCAATTAGTTTATGTATTTTTTTTATCGTATCTCAAATTTATTTATTTTTTCAATACATTATTCTTGATATTTTTTAACTATTGGATACAAATGATTTATTTTTCTTTAACTAATATTTTTTTCAATTCAAATCCTTATGTTCATGTCATTTTCTTTCTCTATTTAATTTTATAATTCTTCTATTTTTCATCTTCTTAGTTCCCCTAATTTAGGTATTTTCTCATTTTTTACTATCTTAAATTCTTCTTTATTTTTCAATATTGATATTTTTTAACTTTTAAATACAAATCATTAGTTTTTCTTTAATAAATATTATTTTGTACCCGTCAAACACTTTTAAATTCTTAAACTACAAAAGAATTTTTTTAAAGTGAACTTTAACATTTTTAATTTCTTTATTCTTTTAGAATTTTAGTTTAACTATATATCATGGATAGAGTTCACTTTAACCAACAACTTACAATGTCAATTAGCATAACAAACTTGTTATGCTAGCCATTAATGGTTTCACACAATTTAGTTCACAATTCACGTCACAATAATTTTGGTTCCTCTATTTTTAATTTCGCAATTTTGGTTTTCTATTTTAATTGATTTATAATTTTGATCACTCTATTTTTAATTTTGCATTTTTAGTCCCACTATTTTAAATGATTTATAATTTTGGTCCATTTGTATTTAATTTAACAATTTTGACTCCTTTATTTTTTAAAATTGAAACATTTTGTAAGTCTAATGGATCACATATTTTATGTAATAAAATATTTAAGTTTAATTACAATTTTAGTCTCTATATTCTTATTCATTCACGAAATTGATTCTCCTATTTTAAAAGTTGACAATTTTGATATCTCCCCTCTAATTTTTTAACTAAAAAATGATGACATAAAATATTTTAAATAACGTAACATATAATATGATGATGTATAATGATTAATAACTATGAAATTGAAATAAAACGTCAAAAAACTTAGATTTCAACTTCGGAAATTTTCATAT
>JBBPBT010000152.1:7927120-7946195 GCA_037974875.1 Cicer bijugum | reverse complement strand
GGAATGATTGATTGACTTTTATTTTATAAATTCATTTTTTTGAAATATAAACATTAATGATTTTATTTTGAAAATTAAGGATTTGTTTGGATGTAAGTTTTTTATTTTTGTTTTTTAAAAGTAATTTTTTAAGACCAAAATATATTCTAGTAAAATAAAACTGAGTTGATTTTTTACTTTTTGTTTTAGAAGAGGTAGCAAATTCTACCATAATTAACTCACATGGAGTCTCAAGTTTGAATTTGACAACTAATAATATTAACATTTTATCTATTGAACTAGAGTTTAATAATATTTGACATTTGTCACATGTTAGATTATTTACTTAATTTGAAAACAATTTTTCATTAAAACTCGATAAAAAAAATAATATGTTTTACAATTCTTGTATTTTTTTTAAAATTAACATGCGACTGATTAGCAGATGTCAATATCACTCCAACAACCATCAACTACCAATAACACCAAGTGTGATCATCGCCACTACTAGAAAGCACCAGAGTTCAAAAGTCCTTCTAAAAAACTCCTTACTAAACTCCCTAATATTAAATCCCTTATTGAAATAATTTTTTGAAGTTTCATGTCATTATTTTATTATTTTGTGGACCTAATTGAGTGGCTCATTGGCTAACATTTGTCAATTGATATGTTTTTAAAATTTATCTTTCTTAAAAAATAATCAATTTTTTCCTCTAAAAACTAAAGAAAAAAATTAAATCATTTTTATCTAAAACATCAAAACTTTTTTTATCGAAAAAATTTATCTATCAAAAAAATTTTCAAATTGTTTTTACGAAATATAAATTTAAAAAACTGGGTTAATAGATTTGAATTAGAACATATAATTTTAGAGTTTTTTTTAGTTTTTGAAATTTCCTTTTATAAGACGTTTTTAATTATAAAATTTTTTAGTCTTATAACATGTAGATTAAGACCAATAATTTATAAACTTATATATGACACTTATAACCACCACCAACTCCTCACCTTCCATCACTTACATTTGATAATCCTCCACTTGCATTCGATAATTGTTGGCCACCATAGGTGACCAATAACCACCCCTCTAGCTCTTACCACCATCACCCACTTATGACAAGTCATTGATCACCATCTCCGACAACTCTCCTACCACCATCATCACTCACCTCTTTTTATTATTGTAGTTACCTTTAACAATTACAACTTTCAATTGCTATTATAAAAATTATTATAATTCAATTATAATTTTATAATTAAAATATTTTAAAATAGTTCAAGACTTGATATCATATTTTTTCAATTTCAATTATTTTATATAAGAATATTTTTCATATTTATGAATTCATAATAATACGACACTAAGAGAAAGAGAGAGAAACTAAAACTCAATTTAAAACTTGAATTGAAAATTAAAACTCAAAAGTGAAACTAAAAACCTAAAATTAAAATAGATTTTAAATTTTGAAAATTTCATAACATCACATCGAAACCGCCTTTAACAAAGCTTAAATTCATCTCATTGTTTGGTTCATACATTGATATCTTTAATAATATCTAAACTATTGAAGGATTGAGTTTTCATTTATAAATAATATTCGAATTTTTAATCAGTGTTATTAGAAGAATACAAATATAAATATCTTTGTAAAATTGTTTTGTCGATTTTATTTTGTTTTACTGGAACACCATCTATTCATTTTAAATTTGTTTCATAATAAAATATATTATAATTAATAAATTTTTAGAAATTCATTAATTTAAAGACATTAAATTAACTTTAATTGAATATGTAAATTAATCTTTAAAATTATAACTATCGGTCAAATTAATATCTTAATTTAGTAAATTAATAAATAAATTATAAAATTATAAAATATTAATCAAAATAGTCAATAATTAAACTTTTATATAATGTGACATGTTAATTGAATACAGAACTTATATAAATTCATGTGATGCCAATATCATCTTAAATCAATTACTTATCCTGGTGGGACATGGATGTTAATAAACCAGATGTTTGAAATAAAGATATTAACTGACACGACTCAAGAGCCAAACAAATGCATGGATATATTTCCATGTTTAGGCTTAGTCTTAGGAACTCCAAAGACAAATTTCCTCTTTGGTTTTATTAACAATTCCAATTTTGAAATGTAATTATTATGGTCCTAATTCATTTTCCCATGCCAGAATACACAAAACTTTCACTCTCAAAACAAACTTCACTTAACACGGTTTTATCATAACCATACAAATTCAATTTTATTGATTAGTCAACAACAAAAAAAAGAAAGAGACCCTTTTACTATTTCCTAATTTTTGCCAATGCGTCATTCCTTATAACTGCAATACACAAATTGCAGCAAAACACCATTTTCATTTCTTCATACATCTTGTGTGCGTCGGAAAAACAATGGCTGAAAACTTAAACTGTGACATGGCCGAAAACACCATCAGTTACCCTCATTGGTATTCATCAAAAACTGGAATTTACAATAGTACACACTCTCCTTTGAATCTTCCAACAGACCCTTTTCTCGACATTGTTTCCTTCATTTTTTCTCACCCTCATGATGGGGTTTTAGCCCTTATCGATTCCTCATCTGGGTCTTCCATTTCTTACTCAAAGTTGTTACCTTTAATCAAATCCATGGCTTCTGGTCTTCACAAAATGGGTGTTTCACAAGGTGATGTCGTTTTCCTTCTACTTCCAAACTCAATTTACTATCCTATTGTACTATTGAGTGTTCTATATCTGGGTGCTGTTATTGCACCACTGAATCCTCTTAGTAGTGTTCTAGAAATTCGTAAGCAGGTTAGTGAGTGTGGTGTGAGTTTGGCTTTTACAGTACCTGAAAATGTTAAGAAACTAGAAACATTAAGCATTCCCATTATTGCTGTGCCAGAAAATGAAAAGGATTTGAGGAATGGTTGTTTTTCCTGTTTTTTTAACCTGATTTATGGTAACTTTGATTTGCCTCAAAAGCCTGTTATTAAACAAGAAGACACTGCTGCTATATTGTATTCTTCTGGGACTACAGGTGTGAGCAAAGGGGTTGTTTTAACTCATAAAAATCTTATTGCTATGGTTGAGCTTTTTGTGAGGTTTGAAGCTTCTCAATATGAATACTCTAGTTTGAACAATGTGTATCTAGCTGTTTTGCCAATGTTTCATGTATATGGTTTGTCGCTTTTTGCTGTGGGATTATTGTCGTTGGGTTCTACAATCATTGTAATGAGGAAATTTGACCCTGACAAAGTTATTAGGGTGATTGATAAATATAATGTTACACACTTTGCTGTTGTTCCACCGATATTGTCGGCATTGACAGCAAAAGCTAAAGATGTTAATGGAAGTAAGTTGCAGAGTTTGAGACAGGTTTCCAGCGGTGCAGCGTCTTTGAGCACAGGAATTATCAACGAATTTGTCCAAGCTTTTCCAAATGTTGATTTTATACAGGTAAATAGCCTCCGAATAAATTAGTCTTAATTAGAGAATGCAAAATACGCCCTATCATTTGTATGATTACTTGAGTTTATACCATTATTTTTCGATGTTATCGTTGTTAGTAGTCAAATGCTGATTTTATTTAGCTATTAGATAATGCATGAGGACTGAAATCATTTTTAACAGGACGAACTGATAAATATTATTGAATCATTGATGTTCACATTTTCAACAAATTATTGACTGGACCATCTAAGTTTAACTTTATTTGTTTATGATGATGATAATGTTGCTTTCCTAGATTTTTAAGAATGCGCAGCTGTAAGATTGTTTCTTTTTAGGGTTATGGAATGACTGAATCAGCGGCAGTAGGAACACGCGGCTTCAACACGGAAAAGTTTCACAACTGTTCTTCAATAGGGTTGTTAGCTCCAAACATTGAGGCAAAAGTGGTAGATTTTAATACCGGTAAATTTTTGCCTCCAGGTAGCAGCGGTGAGCTTTGGTTGAGAGGGCCTTCAATTATGAGAGGTAAAAAATCTGTATTTTTAATAGATATAAAATAAAAGTATTAAAAAGGGCAATATGGTCTATGTAGCACCAACACTTCAGATAGTTTCATTTAATTACTTCTAATTTTTGAAAATGTGGATGTGTTAGTGTTGTGTCTGGTGTCTGTTTCTGTGTTAGTGCTTCACAGGACACGGTAATATACATGTCTTGTCATGACAGTTATTAATAAAAAAAAATTCCTTTATTTCTTAGGATACTTAAATAATGAGGAAGCTACAATGTCGACAATTGATAAAGATGGTTGGCTACATACTGGAGATATTGTTTATTTTGATCAGAATGGATATTTATATTTGTCTGACCGCTTAAAAGACATTATCAAATTCAAGGGCTTTCAGGTATCCAATTTTTGGTTTATTAACTTTTTTAATAAAATGTGATGATAAATTAGTTCTATATATACTCGTTGGATTGATCAATCCATATACATTGACTTGGAATGTCAAAAAATATGTAGTTAATAGAAACACCGACCAAAACTGCAACAAATGTGATAATTAAAATGGCAAAAAAAGTTCAATTTTAAAATGAGAAATTATTTTCGTGTGTAATAAAATAGGAGATCAAAAGTGCAATTAAACCTGATAACCCTCATTCTATAAAATGAAATTCTCCTTCAAAACTCACTTAAATATTAGATATCTACCAAAAACACAAAAAAGGAATTTGTATGCATTGTTCTTATGTATGAAACATGATCTGTTACAGATTGCTCCTGCTGATTTAGAAGCTCTGTTAATTTTGCATCCTGAAATAGTCGATGTTGCTGTTACAGGGTAAGTATAACAACACTTCATTTACCGTTCTGCAATTTATAGAAAACACAGTCGTATTTGTATGAACACAACATGTTTTTATATGACCTCATTTTCTATATCAGTGCCAAGGATGAAGAAACTGGAGAGATTCCAGTGGCATTTGTAGTAAAAAAGGCTGGAAGTATACTTTCATCGAAGCATGTTATCGATTACGTTGCTGAGCAGGTTATTCACGACAAGACAAACACGAGTTCTATGATAATTTGAATTGCTATTACTGCTTGTAACAACACCACAGTGGCTATTATTAGTATTGAAATGGTTTTCACATTTTAACCCTTTTTTTCTTGCAGGTTGCTCCATACAAGAAGGTTCGAAAAGTGGTCTTCACTGACAAGATACCAAGGACTCCGGCAGGGAAGATCCTTCGAAAGAACCTCAGGAATTGCCTGACTTCTAAACTCTAAATTATTTTTTTTAGATATATATATAGCGTGATTCTGAAAAATTACCAAATATGATAGGTAGTGGATTATTATAACATGAAATCGACCGAATATGATTGTTTTAGTACTTGGATCATAAAGGAATGAAGAACATTCTGTCCTAATATTAATTTAGCAAAAATTTATTTTCAGTACATGTTTTTATTTATGAATAACTGTGACTAGAAGTCCAAAACCCAGAAGAAAAAATTACTTATAGTAAGAGATCCTTGTAATTGCAAGTGCAATAAAGAATTTACTTTTGAACTCTTGATGCATGGAAATGCACAAGAAAAGTTAAATGTGAAGTTATGATATCCTTAGCTCAGAAACTCTAAATTTTGGTCTAGGATTTGATGATCTAGAAATAAAACCTCAAGACAAATAGAAATATGAAAGGGAACAATTTGTAATACTCAGGTATGCTTATTTCATTGGCCTTTATGGCTTATATAGAATAGTTGATCACAAGGGCTGGCCAATCATTACTAATGAATGCAAAGGAATCTAATAACAGTTCATGACAACACATACATTTAAGAAGATACCAAATAAAGAAATTATAAATTTAGCATTAGAAAGAACAAAATTTAAACTTTCAAAAGTTAAATACACAATTTTCAATGTATTTTTTAATATAATATTTTTATATTTAGATGTTTTACAAATGCTCTGAGAGCAATTGTAAGCATTTCCCTTAAAATATTAGTAGTGTTTGTTTCCTCTAAGGTAAGGATATGCTATCAAAGTAACACTCTTGTCCTCAAGGGTAAAAATTAGGGAATTGTTTGAGTAAGTCATAGTAAAACTCCCAAGTTGCCATATGCTGGACAAAAGCAACAGTTGGATTTGGAAGGAAAAAAATTAATTAGGAAACATGGGAACACATTGTGAATGACAACATTCATAGGTCAATCCAAGTTATAAACTATTTAAAATTTGGTGCCTCATGGAGTATTGCCTATAAGGTTGCATTTTAAGGAATATTGCATTTCGACAAAAATACAAATTTCTCTCCTTCATTTAACATATTTAACATAAACAATAGTCTATTTCTAAATATTCTGCTATATTTAATTGTTAGATCCATATATTTTAAATGTACATACATGAGAAATATCATATTAGAAATCGAGCATGTCTTTGCAATTATCAATATATGTTGTTTTTTTTATCTATAAATGAATTAGAAACCCACACATATAATTGTGATTTTTTGAATTCAAATATGATACATATGTTTGATCTAACAGTATTTATAAGTATCAATTGAACGAAGATTTAACAATCATTAAATAAAAAAAGAAAGTAAAACAAACAAATTATTGCATTTTAAGAATCGTGTCATTTTCTTATATTAGGACAAAACATTTCACAACATATTATATTTTTCTTATAGATAGGACCACCACGTCCATTGTTGCACACCGCAATGCCAAATCAAAATCTGGAAATGAAAGAAGCCAAACCAAATTTTATTCCATCACAATTTTTTGAGGAAAATATTTTCAAAACCGTAAAATCTGTTAAGACTATAATGTTGAATATAACAAATCTAATTTTTGTTTATAACTTAGAGATATCGAGAGATTTATATATATTTAAAAATAGAGAAGCTAACAACCCACATCATTCTACTACCATTTAAGAAAACATACTTGATTTGATGAAAATATTTTTTGATTTTATTTATTTATTTTTCGGAGTTAAATCTATGTCCCCTTGTTAATTCTTTTCTTTTGAAGAAATTTCTAACTTACAAAAAATTCACAACTAATGCTTTAAAAATAAAAAAGAAATGGTAAGATGTGCCTTTAGCAAGTACTCCCAACATTTCTATTTCATAAGAAAAGATGGTCATAAAAAATGTTTACTTAAGTTGTCCAAACACTCTAACGTGACATTTATGTGAATGCTTCATTCTTTAGCACATTACCATTTATGTAAATGCTTCAACCATTAGACTAATACACATTTTTTTAGCACAATACCATTCAAATTTCTATTTATGTGAATGCTTCAACCATTACATTATTACACATTTTTTAGCATTCTCTTTTCTTCATGCACCTTGTGTGCTTCTGAAAATCAATGGCTGCAAACTTCAACAGCCACCCATCCCAAAACACCATCAATCACCCTCATTGCTATTCATCAAAAACTGGAATTTACAATAGTACACACTCTCCTTTGAATCTTCCAACAGACCCTTTTCTCGACATTGTTTCCTTCATTTTTTCTCACCCTCATGATGGGGTTTTAGCCCTTATTGATTCCTTATCTGGGTCTTCCATTTCTTACTCAAAGTTGTTACCTTTAATCAAATCCATGGCTTCTGGTCTTCACAAATTGGGTGTTTCACAAGGTGATGTCGTTTTGCTTCTACTTCCAAATTCAATTTACTATCCTATTGACTATTAAGTGTTCTGTATTTGGGTGCTGTTGTTACACCATTGAACCCTCTTAGTAGTGTTAGTGAAATTCATAGACAGGTTAATGAGTGTAATGTTAGTTTGGCTTTTACTGTTCCTGAAAATATCAAGAAACTTGAGCCATTAACCATTCCCTTTATTGAAGTGCCAGAAAATGAAAAGTGTTTGAAAAATGTTATTTTTTCCTGTTTTTTTAACCTGATTTATGGTAACTTTGATTTGCCTCAAAAGCCTGTTATTAAACAAGAAGACACTGCTTGTATATTGTATTCTTCTGGAACTACAGGTGTGAGCAAAGGAGTTGTTTTAACTCATAAAAATCTTATTGCTATGGTTGAACTTTTTGTGAGATTTGAAGCTTCTCAATATGAATACTCTAGTTTGAACAATGTGTATCTAGCTGTTATGCCAATGTTTCATGTATATGGTTTATCACACTTTGCTTAGGGATTATTGTCATTGGGTTCTACAATCATAGTAATGAGGAAATTTGACATTGATGAGGTTGTGAAAGTGATTGATGAATATAATGTTACACACTTTACTGTTGTTCCACCAATGTTGTTGGCATTGATAGTGAAGGCAAAAGGTGTTAATGGAAGTAAGTTGCAGAGTTTGAGACAGATCTGTTGTGGTGCAGCACCTTTGAGCACAACAGTTCTTAATGATTTTCTCCAAGCTTTCCCTAATGTTGATTTTATACAGGTAAATAACTTTGGAATTAAGGAGAAATTATTTCTGTAAGGTGATAACATTTTTAATGGTTAACCATAACCTTCGGATATTCAACTCCACTGGATTTGAATACTAAAAAACTATGGCTAATCATGTCCAAATTAATGGTTAGTGAAATTAAGTTGGTAGTAAATGAATTTCGACAAATTGATATATCCTCAATGTCACGCCGAAAAAAGACCTTTCCCACTCTAATCACCATTAAATAAAACCAAAATTGTTTCTTAGTAATAGATGTTTATAATATATATTTGATGGATGATATCTCCTCTAGGCATCAGTTTTATATTAAAAAAAATGTATATTTTTATTTATTTTTTTAACTTATGCTATTATAGTATCTTGGAGTCAACGTCAATGCCTTAATCCTTCCTGCACATAGGAAACCACTTAATATCCACCTGCCATCCCCTTCTTAAGTCAAAGTCTTCTTCCACTTCATGCCACATACAACTCATCAACACTTAATTTCATTAATAATTATTGTCAATAGTGGACAAATAATAATCAAGTTGTGAGTATGATACTATTATTTCAAACAATCATACAATAAGAAAACGACCACAAATCAAATACAAAAAAGTTTGATATTTCCAATTGCAATAAGTGATCGAGAGTTGAAGACTAATGTACCAAAAAATTCTCAAATGTCGATCTTACACATCCCAAAAAAAAAGACTAGTAAGCTATTTAAGATAAAGTTAAAAAAGAACCAAACATAATCTCTTAGCTCCAACAAACACGATATCAAAGAAAGCAATGGTTATGGCTGTGGTTTCTCTATTTCTCTTCTCCTTCTTATTCACTTTATCAAGTAAGTCACTTCCTCCTTCTCCCCTCGCATCAATCAAAATCTTAAACTTTGTGTTATTTATTTTTAGAAAAATCATCTATGAATCATCACTTCATGAGAAAAGCTAACATGATAATTTTTTTAATAATTTTCAAAACACCAATAATCCTGGTTAATAGTAACATTCAAATTCCTCAAATCTTGATATTGTGATAATCATGTATATATGTAATAGTATCTCAAAAGAGAGAATTGTTTTGGGTTTGTTTGAGCTACTGTCTCGGATCCCAAATTGTAACATAACATCAATGCAATCTCTAAGCAATCTTAACCAATTTTAATTTGAATTTGATTATAATGATTAAGTTCTAGACATTTACATTGCTTACTAAAGCTTCATCCTTTTAAGGTTTTCAAATTGATGATGAAATAACATTTGTTACTATTATTGCAGTGTATAGTTTTACCTCTAGAAGTTAATATGACCACTACATTCTCAGTATAAAATAAGTAAAAGATCCGAATACGGGTTTGGTTTATACTAATTTATTTGACCAAATGGTGGATGCGGTTTATTTTGCAATGGAGCGGCTTGGATTTTCAGGTATTCGAATATTTATTGCTGAAACGGGTTGGCCCAATGGTGGTGATTTGGACCAAATTGGCGCTAATATTTACAATGCTGCCACGTATAATAGAAACTAAAAGTTACGAAAAAACCTTCGGTTGGGACACCGGCTCGACCGGGTTCAATTATTCCGTCTTTTATTTTTTCTTTGTATAATGAGAACTTAAAACCGGGATTTGGAACAGAACGTCACTTTGGATTATTGTATCCGAATGGATCAAGTGTTTATGAAATTGATCTTTCTGGAAAGACATTGGCGTCGGAGTTTAAGCCATTGCCGCCACCACAAAATTATAAAGGGAAGGCGTGGTGTGTGGTAGCGGAAGGAGCGAATGAGACAGCGGTGGCAGAGGCGTTGTCATATGCTTGCTCGCAGGGAAACCGAACATGTGAACCGGTTCAACCCGGAAAACCGTGTTTTGAACCGGTTTCGGTGGTAGGTCATGCTAGTTATGCGTTTAATTCTTATTGGGCTCAGTTTATGAATGTGGGTGGAACTTGTCAGTTCAATGGTCTTGCCATCCAAATCGCTAAGGATCCAAGTAAGTTTTATTTTTCAAACAAAATTTATTTTTAAATTTTAAATCTCCTTATTCATGAAGTTGGAATATTTTGTGTATTTTTCAAATGATTTTAGAAAATCATATATTTTTCTTAAAGAAAGTTATTTTATATAACACTTCTAACCTTTAATTTTTTTTTTTGATTTAGTATTCTATTTAACTTTATTACAAATATTTAAAAATATAAAGAATAAAAATATAAGTTTATTTGAATATTTGAATTATAAATTTGATAAAATTTACATTATATTAAAGATAATAATTAATTTTACGAGTTTTATTTAAATTTTTTTATTAATTTTTAAAAAAATATATATATAACATTGTTAATATTTTAAAACATAAAAGATTAAATTATTTATTAAAATTAAAAAATAATCAAATCAAAAAAAAAAAGATTAAAATATTATCTGAAATTAAATTAAAGGATTGCAGAATAATTATGTTTTTATTTTTTTAATGCAAAAAAAATAAAACATTTTAGTTGTTGAGAGTTCATATCCCTTTTGTTGTCATGTTTGACTCATACTTTGTATGTTTTTGTTTTTGAAGGTTATGAATCTTGCAAGTACCCAAGTGTGACTCTTTGATGAAGCCAACACCAATATGATCAAATCAGCCGATGGAATTTTTAAATATATTATTGTTTGTCTTTTCGGGAATAACAAGAATAATTGTCGTATAGGCTAACATTATGAATAACAAGAATATATTAGGGATATACATACATTGAGTAACGGCCAACGGAATTTTTTAATTTTGCATTGAAAAACAAGTTGTAAGATTCAAAAGCCAAACCATGCATGCTCTGCTTGTTTAATATTCAATTCAATGGTAAGTTAAGGAAATGAAACTTAGAATTTGTATCAGCCATCTAGCAAATGTTAAGTTTGAACTTGTTTTATGAACTTGATTTATGATATCCGCGGGGAAAATAAAAATACACAAATTTAAGAGCAACTATAATCAGTGTCATCGGTTGTGTTTTGCATAGCCAACAAACAATTTCCTTCAAACTTATATTTGCAAATGTGCAATCGACTAAATTATAAACCTTGCTTCGATCAACAGATATTTGCTTGCATAAAAAACTATGGAATAGGTTTATTTGTTTTTAAAAAACACAATGAAACTGTAAAAAGAAAATACAGCAATTTAGTCAAGTTTGATCATTTTTCCAAGATAGAAGAGAGAACAAAATTAATAAACTGAACCATAAAATGGAACAAGGGAAAGATTTACAAAATTTAAAATTTCAGCACCTCATACAAGATAACCTAACTTTACAAAATTTAAAATTTCAGCACCTCATACAAGTTTTGCAACAGACCAGGTTAGGCGTTTTGTCAAACCGAACCAATTGAAAAAAATGAAAGAGGCAAAGACACGATGAAAATAACAATCTCACTATCTCTATAATCTATTTGTAACATATATTAATTCCATAAATTAAAAAGGCCCACGAGAAAGTATACAATTGGTTAATGGGAGAAAACAAAATATTATTCCTTATATTTTTCTTCTCTTTGATTTTCCTCCGCTAGAATGATCAGAAGACATGGCGGAAACACCAGTGCTATGACCATGCGAGGACTCATCGGCGGGCCTTCCATTAGATCTGTTCTTATCAGGTCTTCTTTTTGGAGTATTAGATAGTTCAGATACTGAACTCTTCATTCTGCTACTTTTTGATGCTGATGCACGTGAACTTCCTCGAAAACCACTTTGCATTTGGGATGTATTCGTGGCGGCTGGTGCAGAATTTCGACGTGCTTGTTTTGCTTCCAGTTCTTTAGGATCAGGGTAATGGACAACGGAAACTCGGCGTGTAATTTTTCCAGCTGTAGAAAGAGATATTATTTCTTTTAGACGTTGAATTCAAAAGGTATACTATGACAACATTAATAAGAATCAGAGTCTTGTGTGACAAGACAAGAAATGCGGTCAAATGCAGCAACAAAGGGCAATGGCAATCCAATATTATCTATGGAAGACAGATCCATGTGATTCCAAACATAGTGTTTCTGAAAAACATGGCTACAGAAAAAAATAAAGATTACTTACAATAAAGGTTACATGTACTTTCCTCACTGGGACCTAAATAACACGACCATACTACCATAGACAAATTTCCACCATCTTCTCAGGAAATGATACTGAAGTACATTAGTAACTAATCATCTACTTTCTAATTTTATTTCATGCCAATGGATTCACCATTCACCTATGCTTACATTTTTTGCATGCCTAGCATTCAAAGCAATAGTTTTAAACAAGATAGATGGTAAAATCAGAGTTTACTGAACGTAAAATTAGATAAATCACAGGATTCAAAGTTACTAAATAAAGAGTGAAGGATGTTGGGATTGGTTTGTCCTTGTTTAGATTTAGCTCAATAAAGCTAGGTTTCAGGCTTTCAGCTCATTAGCCTAGAGTTGGGTTCGTACACTTCATTGAACTGTTAGGTTCATTGCAAACTTGCAGGAATGGATTTGTTCATGTTTTCTAGTTCGTGACTTCATTTACGCCAAGAGTTATGGAGTTGAAACTTAAAGCATAATCACTCTCTTCGTCAATCTAGATTATATTACAGTAACGAGGGACATTTTTTAAAAGAAAAACTATGCATACCAATTTTTTGTTCTGTAGCAGAGGAAACAAAAACTGTTTCGTCCGGCTCCTGGGAAGCAAAGCTGACGAAATCATACACTTTCCCTGCCAAAGAAGTGACAAGAAATTAGGGAACTTGCACAACAACCAGTTTCACTCTATACCCAAACCATAAACAATCATGTAATATGCCAAGTTAGAGATCACGATATAGATATTGAAAGAAAGAACTTGGCATTTATGATGTCACAACAATGGATTCATTAAATTTACCAGACGCGCCCTTAAAGCTGCCCAAGGTTCCCTCATTATGAAGTTTGAGAGACAATTCCTGCCCGTCAATGTCAGTTAACAAATCCTGGCCAACACAGCATACAGAGAAAGTAAGAGCATAACATGAATGATTAACACGGCATCAACTTGAGGCTCATCCACCATGAGATATAGGGAAAAAAAGTCAATACAAACAACAACAGCTCGTTTGAATAGAATGAAACCAACAATAATTGAAGATACTTCCCAATCTCTCACAATAAAGTAAGACGGAAAGACACAAAAATAAATGGTCAAGATGCGTGAAAAAATTTCAGAGTCCAACATGAAACAATAGAAACCTCCAAACATATGTTAAACAGTAATAGAACACTAAATAATACATGTAATTTCAATTTTAAAGTCAGAAACAGAATCTAACGCTAGAGAAGTTAAGGTCAATAGAGAGGCTTGACCATAACAAAGTTAAGAGCCGGTTTAGTTTGAGAAAACATTTATTTTCGTTTTCAGTTTTTATTTTAATTGCAAAATTGACCCTTGTTTTCACTCTGTTTTGTTTTCAAATTTGTACCAAAAAAGACACGGGGGGCTATTTTGCAATAGAAAAATAAAAAGTAATAATGAACGCAAAAAACATTTTCTCAATTCGAGAAAACCTTAGTAAAACTAAAAGCAAGTTATGATTTTTAGAATTAATTTTATTTTTGGTTGATATGACACAAAATTTTCATTTTTACAATGATGACGATATCAATTGGTTGTGTTTTTCTTTTTCCCATTCAGCTAGCAACAACAGTAGTCAAAATTCAATTCAGAATAGACAAACAAAACAAAATCACAAGCATAAGGAATTAACAAGCTTACATTGGAAATAGGCAACTTAAGGAGCCAAAGTTCAGTGGATTCGGTCGAGTTCAGATCAACGAGTGCTTCTTTGGCTTCTTCCACAAATTCCACATGAGGTTTGTAACTGTCTGAATCTATATTTGACATTGGCACAGCCTAAACACCCAACAAACAATATAGAAATAAATGAAGAAGAAAAAAACAGAAAATCAAAAGCAGAAAGTATTGATAAAAAGTGGTTAAATTTCTTAATAATACTAGGAACACCACATGAACTAGTATAGCTAATCCATTTCACTAAACTGACAACACAAAATTCTCAAACAGTTAAAAAAAATCAACACAAAAACACCCTAATCCAATTCCACAAGATTAAGAACTTTGAAATGCTTCACAAAACATAACAGAAAGAAAAAACCAATTTTCGAGACACCCCAAAAATTAATATATCATTAAAACCAACTTTTTGAGACACACCAAAAATTAATATATCACAAAACATAATGAAAAACCAAATTAATATATCTAAATGTTTTCGTCTATAAAAATAACTTCTGTAAAAATTACATATATGTTATTCATCATTCAATGTCCAAAATATATATACTTAGACAAATTTTAAACTGATAACATAATTTATAACAAAAGTAATCCTTAAAGTACATTACAAAATATATAGTTTGCATATAATTGAGGATAAATCAAACTTGTACACAACTTCAAAATAAAAATAGTACTAAGCAAATATAAGTAAATCTAATCAAAATAGTCAAACTAAAGATTTGTCCTCAACTTCAAAACTATTATGAATCTAATCAACAAAATAGTTATTATTGATATTGTCTTCATTCATCTTCTCATTATTGTTATCATCTATATATATATATGACTATCAAAGAGTCTCAAAATTAATACTTGACTTCACTTGACATTGTTTGTGTATCTTTTGCTTCTCATCAATTTCCAATTTTATTGAGAAAAATTAATAAACAAACAAACAAAATATATGAAATTAAACAAGCCCCGTGCATGAAATTAGTTATTCATCTTAGCCATAAAATAACGTTCACATAATCTGGTTTACTTTTTAATCACCACCCACTAATAAGATTGATTCTACAACTCAAACACCTTATATGCAAAAAAAAAAAAAAAAACTCAAGCACTTCATATTTTGACATAAAATCAAACACCTTATGTGCGACAAGAAAACTCAAACACTTTATATTGACATAAAATCAAACACCTTATGTGCAACACAAAAACTCTAAAAAAAAATAAGCACTAAGGTTTAATTGAAACTCCAAATCAAAGCTTCAAACTCAACATTAACAATGTAAGCTTTAAATTTCATGCTAACATAAATCAAACCTAACAAAAATCAGCACTAACTAACAAAAATCAGCAATACCAAAATAGAAATTCGAACCTTTTGAGAGTTGCAGCGAATAAAGCGGTCAGGCAAAGGCGATCTGGAGAGTTGCAGCGAACAGGCCCGAGAGCGACGAACGGGCGGAACGGCCACGGAGGCAGTCAGACAGAGGCGGCCGCCGCAGGGGAGCGATTCGTGATTTGGCAGAGGAGCAGAGGCGGTCGCGCGTTTGTCGTGATTGATTCGTGAATCTGATTATGGAAGAGGGAAAGAGGAAGGCTGCTGTAACTTGTAAGCAAGACGGAGAGAATCAGAGAAGAGAACGGAGAAGGAGAGAGGATGGATGGGAGAGAGAAGAAGAAAGAGAAAATTTGAATTAGGTATAAGGATTGTTGTAATTCTTTAGTTTTAATAGGAACATTTTAGTCATTTTATCTATGTTCAAACTCAAAATATGATTCATAATCTAATAATATTAATATTTATTAATTGAATTAAACTTTTTAAAAAATTATATATAAAAAATATATTGAAATATGTGTTTTTCTTTGCATATTTTCTTTTCTCCTCAATTTCTCCTCTTTCCAAATATAGTATTAAATATTATCAATATATATATATTTAAAATAAGGTATCGTTATCATATAATTAGCATTTAAAATTCTATTTAAAATGTTTCTAGAGTTTATAAGAATTTGTTTCTTATTTAAAGAATATAATTTAATTATTTCAAAAATAAAGAATATGACTTAAAGATATGTTTCTGTTTCAGACAATTTTTTTTATTACAATTTAGCTTTTTATACAGAATAACACATATCTTATATTTCCGCAAATGCAAACATAAAAAAGAAAATCATTAGAATGCAAGTTATACTCCATCATTTTGTTGTTAGTAGCTAAATGATGATTTCATTTGGCTATGCATGAGCTTCGAAATTATTCTTAATAGTAACAGATAAATACTGTTTTTGTGCCATTGATGATAATAATTTTGCTTTCTTGGATTTTTAAGAATATGCAGCTTTAAAATTGTTTCTTATTTAGGGTTATGGAATGACTGAGTCAACTGCAGTAGGAGCACGTGGCTTCAACACTGAAAAGTTTCACAACTATTCTTCAATAGGGTTGTTAGCTCCAAACATGGAGGCAAAAGTGGTAGATTTGAATACTGCTCAATTTTTGCCTCCAGGTAGCAGCGGTGAGCTTTGGTTGAGAGGACCTTCAATTATGAGAGGTAATTAAGAATTTATATTTTAATGAATAGATAAAATAAAATTATTAATAGGAGAAAACACTCTATGTAACACCAACACTTCAGATTGAACGTTATTCGATGTTAGACACTAACACATGATTACATTCAATTATTTCTAATTTTTAAAGTGTCAATGTCGTGTGTAGTATTCATGTATATGTGTGTTAGTACTTTATAGAACAAGATAATATAAATGTCTTGTCACATGACACTCATTAATCAAACTTTTTCTTTTATTTATTAAGATATTTGAATAATGAGGAAGCTACAAAGTCAACAATTGATAGAGATGGTTGGCTACATACTGGAGATATTGTTTATTTTGATCAGAATGGATATTTACATTTGTGTGATCGCTTGAAAGACATGATCAAATACAAGGGCTTTCAGGTATCTAATTTTTTGTTTATTAACTAACTTTTTATATAAAGAAAAAAGTGATGATATATCAGTTCAATAAATAACAGCATTTTTTTAAGTCACAGAGAAATAATGTTGCTCATATACAAATCAACCACGCAATCATGGACTCGTGCGAATGCTGAGTGTTTCGCTAATTTGATCATGTAAAACTGATTATAGCTAAAAGTGGGTTGACAGTAAAATGGTTTATGTTTTTATACAACTTATTTTTACTCAATTTGTATGCATTGTGCTCATGTATGACACATGATCTTTTACAGATTGCTCCAGCTGATTTAGAAGCTGTGTTAATTTTGCATCCTGAAATAGTTGATGTTGCTGTTACAGCGTAAGTATATCAATACTTCATTTATCCTTTCATAAAAAATACAGTTGTATTTGTATGAACACTTCATATTTTTATATAACCTCAAGTGCCAAGGATGAAGATGCTGGAAGTGTACTTACGTCGAAGCATGTTATCGATTACGTCGCTGAGCAGGTTCTACTTGAATCAATGTCATAGCTTCTACTAGTATATCGGAATGGTTTTCACATTTTAACAATTTTTTTTTGTAGCAGGTTGCTCCATACAAGAAGGTTTGGAAAGTGGTCTTCACCAACAAGATACCGAGGTCTCCGACAGGGAAGATCCTCCGAAAGCAACTAACAAATTGTTTATCTTCTAAACTCTAAGGGATTTTTTAGGCTTATATAGTGTGAACTGAAAATTGCCATAGTGGGTTATCATAACATGAAATTGATCGACTATGGTTGTTTTAGTACTTGCATCATGAGTGCTATTGAAGGATTGTAGAACATTGTGTCCTAACCTTTAAGTTACAAAACATTTCTGTGATGTACGTGTCTTTTTATGTAATCTATTATCTATTATATATATTTAAAACGGACCCCCCGAATGTCACGTCACTCTCGAAAGCCATCTAATTCTTTTTGGCTGATGTGGACCTCTCCTCCTTTCTTCCTGAGTCTCCTCTCAATCATGCTCTCAATTTAATCCTCCTCCATCACCAAATTCTTTAATCTCTTTAATTCATATTTCTCATCTTCCTTTCACAATTTCTTTAATACCTCCAAAATTTATTTGATAATATTATATTATAATAAATTTATAAATTATAAAATTATTTTATAATTATTTATAATAAATTTATATTTATAAATTATTTTACAATTTGATAATAATTTATAATTTATATTACTATCATCTATTATATATATTTAAAACATACCTCCGAATGTCACGTCACTCTCGAATGTCATCTAATTCTATTTCATCCACCTATACAAATATTTTACACATCAGCCAAAAAGCTGATGTGGACCTCTCCTCCTTTCTCCATGAGTCTCCTCTCAATCATGCTCTCAATTTAATCCTCCTCCATCACCAAATTCTTTAATCTCTTTAATTCATATTTCTCATCTTCCTTTCACAATTTCTTTAATACTTCCAAAATTTATTTGATAATATTATATTATAATAAATTTATAAATTATAAAATTATTTTACAATTATTTATAATAAACTTATAATTTATTATAAGATAATTATATTTATAATATATAAAATATTACTTATAAAACTTATAAAATTATTTTACTTGATAATAATTTATAATTTATATTACTATCAAATTGTTTTATAAGTTATTTTATAATAAATTTATAAATTATTTTATAATATTATTAGTCATTTACCAATGTTAATAATTTATATTATTAGTCATTAAATTCGATGAAAAAAAAACCACTTAATCACTCATAAATATCAACCTAGATATGCTCCTTTTATGAACAATTATATTTTTCTACTTATGGTGAATAATAATTTTATATGTTAAAAATTCAATTGCTCATTAATGTTAATCTATTTATAGTTACTTTCTATTTATA
>JBBPBT010000152.1:7895561-7913475 GCA_037974875.1 Cicer bijugum | reverse complement strand
TCTATCTAAAATGTATATGATTTTGTTCAAATAAAGAGTCATGTATTTTAGGTAAGTAAATGAAAAAAGATAAAATATTTTTAAGTTTTTGTGTTTGATTTAATTTTTAAGAGAGAATAGAACAACAATTTCTCCTAAAATTCATTTAATTCTCTCTCTATTTTTGGGAAATTGAGAGGAGAAAAAATCAAAACAACATTAAAAAAATATTTAAAATCTCCTCTCATTCAAATCAAACACTAAAACACAACAACATTAAAAATATCTTATCTCTCTTCTATTCCAATTTTTTGAATCAATTATATCTCCACTTTTCCTCTATTCTCTCCTCACACTACTAATATTCCCCTTCTCTCCTCTATTGAATCAAACAATTAAAAGAATCTAATTTGAAAAATTGAGTTTCAGATGTGATAAAAAAACGTAGTATGACATAAGTATGTAAACTAAGGAGTATATAAGTGTAAGTTGTTTAAGAGTAGCATGATTTTTAACTATTGGATCAAAATATGTATATGTTACATAAGTATGACATAACGTTGAGAAATCCACTTACTAAAACGTGTACGAAACTTAACATAGTTTTTTAAAATTGACTACCGATTGAGATGCTCTAACTCATTTTAATCAATTAGAATCAAATTTTACAATATAATGATAAAAGTTTGGACGTTGGGATTGTGAAATAGTAATAGAAGAAAAATAATATTTTACATTTATAATTAGGTAATTAGTTTTTTTTCAAAAAATATATAAATTTAAGTTAATTGTTTAAAATATATATTATATAATAAATATATTCTTTTGAGGAAAAATTTAGATACATTTTCTCCGTATGGTTCTTAAATTAAAATATTATTTTATGATTATAATAAATATTAAAAAATTATGAATTTAAAAAATTATAATTTATTAAATTAATAATTATATAAACGGGTAATTGAGATCGCAAAACTGTGGTTATAAACCCTATCCACACTGATTAATTTCGCGTAACTATTGCTTATTGTATGCATATATTGATTTTCAGCCAAAACTATAAGGTGATATTTGTTATGAGGTAGTTAGTGAACAATTAATATATTATTTGACTAGATCTATGTTTCAAATTTGGATCTCTTGCCGTCACTTAATCAACATTTGAGATATCATTTGTCTTTCGATTAAAATTAAATAATTTAAATTTAAATTTAAATTTGATATCTTAGATTAATAATTAAAATTAATATTTTTTTTAATCTATTTAATCAATTTTGACCGGACACCAGTGGACTCATGTGGATTTTCCAACTACATGGAATCCAAATTCCTATAATTCTTATGTTAGTCACCAAATATTTTTTTACCCTTGTGTAATTGTTGAACAACATTCTTTGAATGAAATAAATTGGTTTGCTTTTTTCTAAAAAGAAAATTAATTATATCAATTAATCTCGTAAATTTATTATATTACATGGATTTTCTTCATGAGTAAACAAAGATTGAATAAATAGAAATTATTTTTTGTATTAATCTCTAACTTTCATGGAAACAAAATTTTGATAATTTAAAATTTGACTAAAATATAAGTAAAGTCCAATTAAAAATTATTTCAACAAAAATTTAAATTTAAATTATCTCGAATTATTCATTTTCAACTAAAATTTAATATATTAATTTTGGAAGTGTATTTCTTTCTTTTGTTTATATATGACCCCTGGTAACATTAATAATAGCTTCACCACCGTTTATAATGACCATCCTTAGAGGTACTAGGCTAAAGAAATAATATGATATATCAAGTTAAATTATATATATATATATATATATATATATATATATATATAATGTAAAGAACGTCAATGAATTTGTCTAAAGAAAGAAATAAAAAGCTCAACGAAAAATGATTTGGTGAAGCAATTCTAAATTTTATTAGGTCAATTTTATGTAAATTTAAAAATAGATGTTGGGGGGT
Organism: Cicer bijugum; assembly: GCA_037974875.1. NCBI lineage: Eukaryota > Viridiplantae > Streptophyta > Magnoliopsida > Fabales > Fabaceae > Cicer > Cicer bijugum. Next base: position 7,911,521 of record JBBPBT010000152.1, on the reverse strand, counting down.
TTACTTTAGTCCCTTTGTGGCTTTATAGCCCAAAAACTAATTGATGTAACGCATGCGCAAATTAATGGATTATACTTGAACATTTTTGGATGCTCAAACGGTCTGAAAAGATTGGATACTGAAACGGCAACTATATGTCTATAGGCTTTGCTCCTTCATTACAAATTAAAGTAATTGTTGTAATACGGTGCAAGATTCTGTCACCTTTTGCAAAGTTGAGACACAATTTACACAAGTATTATTTGAAATATTTGTGACCAGTTACACAACTTTGACAAATCTCACTTCATTGCTATACCAACATAATTAAGTGTGCAACTTTGGTACTACAGTGAGTTTTTCATATTCACATAGAGTTATAGTAATTTTATAAAGTAATAAATTTATTGTTGGAAATCAAAGATGTGGCAATGTATTGAATGATGGATGGTATAATTGTCCTGACAGATTTTCTTGGAAACAGACAGGAACTACGGCATCTCTTATATTTTTTAAATTTAAATTTCTTATATATATATATATTATTAAAATAATAGTAATAAATTATTAAAATATCTTTAAATTATATGGTTTTTAGTAATTTTCGTTTATCTCTTCTCCACTTATGTACCTCTTTTATATTTATTTTGTATTCTCTTTTAGAATTTATACTACTAAAATATAATAAAATTAATACAACAACCTCTATATATTACATAAACTTTTTCATGTTAATCATTGATATATGATATAGTGTAATACTATTTTTTAACTGTGAATTGTTTTAATTAATATGTGTATTTTTTTAGGAGTGACATAATATTTAAATATTAAAAAAAATTGATGCAAGAAGAAATTTTTTGACAAAGATGAAAATTATAAAATCTATATATTTTATTTGATTGAATTGTGTGAATTATGTGATTTGTGAAAATTGTGTGACTTGTGAAAATTGTGCGACTTGTGAAAATTGAAATTTTAATTTTTTTTCAACTTGTCTACTACTCTAAAAAAAATTATATGACTTTCAAAAAAATATCAGAAAAAAATAAAATTAAAAAAACTTTTTTTTCAAAAAAAATTTAAATTGAATTTTTTCTCAAAAAATTTGATGAGACAAATTTTAAAAAAATTTATCGAAAAAATCGATTATTTTAAATAATCAATTTTTAAACTATGAATAAATGATCTTTTAAAAAATAATCAAACTTTAACCGATTTTGAAAAAAAAGTCGATTTTAAAATTAAAATTTTCAAAACCGGTTGCTTAATTATAAACCGGTTATTTAACCATAACTAATTTTACAATTGGTTTTATAACCGGTTTTAAACTAAGTAATGGATTTGATTATAAATCCAAATCCATATATTGGTTTTAAAATGGATATGGTTTGGTTTTTTTAAAAAAACTAACTATGCACACCCCTAATTATAATATTTAAATTTTAATTATAATATTTCAGTTAATATTTGTCGCTTCCCGGTTCTCCAAAATATTTTGTGCAAGATCCACCACTGTATGATGGTATTAAACGAGCGATGATATGATGAAGCAACAAATACATTATAGTGAAAGAAGTCGTTTTGAAGATTAATGGTGCTTGTTGTAGCGATGTGAGATAATTCAAATTTAATTGTACTGTTGAGCTATTGATATTTGAAATTGTTTCCAATTTGTTTCAACTTTAAATATTATCATTCATAAGTTAATTTCGAATTTGGATTTACTATAATCCAATCACTATTTTTGGGTAATCTGATTAAAGATTGAATGTCCTGCTTTTAAGTTTGTATTAGATTGGATTAATGATATTAAATTTTTTTAACCAACTCACTAGTGCCACATCACTGCCACTTCATTAATGAAATAACCACATAATCAAATTTGGAGGGGACAAAAAAAATCCAATCAGTTGTAAAATAGGAGGACCAAATGTTTGAATTTTGAAAAAGGTAGTCTAAAAGATTAAATTTGAACAAAATAAGAGACCAAAAGTGCATTTAAATCATATTTTATTTCTTGTTAGTGCTTTGAATATTAAAAATATTGTGGACTTCGAAAGGACCTCACAAAATCTATGATTTCATGTGGATAGCGACACACGAGCGCTTTTTGACTAACCATCGCTTAAGTAGATTAGGTGTGGGGGTCTACGCCCCTATGGCAACGACAAAGAGACCAACATTCATGTCTTGAGAGATTGTAATATTGCAACTCAAATTTGGCAAAGGTTAGTGTCTCTTTTTATCACTAATTTATTTTCTTTGAATTGAATGTATCGTATCTTCAAGATCCTGACATATTCGGGGGTGGAAGATATCAAAGACGATTGGCAAACTATACTCATATAGTTTGTTGGTATATTTGGATGTGGTAGAATAAATCCAATTTTAAAGTAGACTTACAGTACTTTGTTGATCTTACCTTTGTGATTTGAGGTGAATAGATAGAATATACATTTAAATGGGCATAACATAATTGACAAAAAATGGGCATAGTAGGTGCATGCACACCATTTATGTTGCTAAAGGACACTACAAGAAAAATAGAATTTAGAAGTGGCTAAAAGTCCTTGTAAAAGCTACAAAACCCTCACAAAATTGTTAATAGTGCAACCAAAAAGCTCATGTTTTTTAGTTTGTTGCTACTCTTTGCGGTAGCTAGAGTCTTGTCTATTTTGTGGTGGCCACTACCACCTCTATTTCGGTAGCGTCTCAAAAAATACTTTTGCAGCGGTTACAACCACAATCAAATGCCCTATTTTTTCTTAATTTTTATTTTGCAGCAATTTAAACCATAGCTACTTTTAAAAATTTCAAAAAATCTTATAGAAAAAGAAAATTAAAATTAAATAAAGTTATAAAAATATTTTTTTAAAAAAAATGAAATAGTGAAAAAAAAACTCCATAAAAAATGTGTGAAGAAAGAAAAAATTGAAAAGTTTAGTGAAAAACTTACTAAGAAAATGCGTGTAGAAAAAAAGGGTGAAACCCTTAGTAAAAACGAAAGAGTGAATAAATTTCTAAATACAAAAATGAATGAAAAATTTAGTAAAAAAATTTATAGAAGAAAAAGTTAAAGAGAAGAAAGAGAGCATAGATTTAAAAAAGAAATGTGTGAATAAATTAGATAGAAAGTGATATTTATAATTTTCCATTTGAAAGTATTGGTCGGTTGGCGGCTTATGTCGCTTCTTAATTAAAATTTCAAATTTTTTTTTGCAATTGAACTAGTTGAGGCCGCTGCAATGTGAGGACTTAGGCTGCCCTATAAGAGATTTTGTTTCAAAAAAAAGATAATGATGACTAAAGTTGTCTTTATTACTATTCTTAGTGTGTAGACGCATATATTTTTGGCTCCTTAAGTCATAGCTACTATTATTTGAGTATAGTGAAGACTAAAACCACAAGATTTGTTTTATACAATTTGTGGTGGTTAAAGTTTCTACTACTTTGTGAGGACTTATTGATTGCCGCTAGTAGGGCTGGACAACGGGCCGGGTAGGGCGGAATCGGGCCTAAAAACACAAATCGGCCCAATCCGCAGTTGAACATTACAGGTCCATTTTCGCTCTTTATAAAAATCAAGTAATTGGGTTGCGGGTTAATCGGGTAGTTACATTCGAGTTGGTCATTGTTTGGGCCATTCAAATTTTTTTGGGCAATTCAATTTTGTTTGACCCAATAACATGTTTATCAAAATAACAATTTTTTTTTTTATTTCTTAGCAAAGTAGTAGTTTATTATCCAATATAAGACCACTTTTGAGCCATTTAAAGATAAAATTTGTACTCATTTTTTTTAAAAAAAATTGGACTACTAACTTTCACATAACATACAATTATATTCATATAATGCAACAATTCAGTTTACAACTACATTCACATAACATACAAATACAACAGCTTACAATTAAAAGTTTTCTTCAAATCCAACAGATTACAACTAAAAGTTTAACACAATCATTGTTTTTCAAGTCCAATAGATTATAACAGCTTAATTTTTCAACAACTCAAGTACATTCACACAATATTAATATTAATACATTCACATATCAACTTAGTTTTTCATAGCAACAAATTATAACAGCTTAGTTTTTCAACAACAGATTATCTCAGCCTAGTTTTTAAACAACAGATTATCACAACTTAGTTTTTCAACATTAGATTCTCACAGCTAGTTATTCAACAATAGATTATAACAGCTTAGTTTTTCAACTATATTCACATAACACTAAAGTCTAATACTAATACACACTTCTTGGAAAATATTGATAGTTTTAATTGACTCTATGACAATACAATTATCAATATATATTTCCAATTTGTTCCCATTGCCAACCTAAAAAATTAGAGCAAAAATTAGTATCCAATAACCAATGTAAAAATATGTTGTTGATGTGTACCATAGAAAAAATAATTCAATACCTGCTTGCAATCAAGAGTAAAAAATTCCAGACTTGATAGCAGCCTAGTTTGAAAAAAATATAATGCAATCAACATTATTAGATCATTCATTTTGAATCAATAATAATATCAAACTAAGAAATCAGGTTGACATACTGATATATATTGTTCACAATAATATAAATTGCTGCTACTAACTTAGCTAATGTTAAATAAAGATTTAACACCAAGCAATCTGCAAGAACTCCTGCAACCTACAGAATCAATATTCATACTCAGTACTTTAATTTTATGATAAAACACTTGTTTTTCTACAAAATCAATATTCATACTCAGTACTTTAATTGACTTAAGATAAAATGTAACATACATATGATAAAACACTTGTTTTTCAATGACTTGCAGCAAAATCAATCTGAGAATCTAATGCACCAGCTGTTGGAAAATAAAAGGGTAATTATATAAGAATAACAAATTAACCGGCCCAGTTTAGTTCACCCGTTGCGGGCCGGGCGGTATAAAGCGGGCCATTCAATTTGTCCAGCCCTAGCCGCTAGTTTCGCACAACTTTATCACCATGTTCATGTCATGGGAGGCCTCCAAATGATTGGATGTAGTTGAGCTATGATAGAGCTTTCAAGGAGTCTTTTGATTCAGGGGTTTGTGGAGAGCTTCTAAGGGACAAAAATGGTTAGCGACTTAAGGGTTGTATGGCAAATATAGGCACTTGTGACACTTTTCATGCAAAAATGTGTCATGTATATTTAAGGATGTCTCAAACAATTTAGAAGTTATGCTCTAATCTTAAAAATTCTATCTTTAATAAATAAATAAAATACTAAAAACTCAAAAGAAATCATTCTTTATTTAAATTGTAAATATCATCAGTAACATAAAGTAAATGGTAAATAACATCAAGCTGACAATCTTATGAGTTTTTACTAATGATCAAACTGATTAACCTCTCATAGAGGTTGATTATACTTTGTGTATTCTTTAACCTCGTCAAGCTTACAATCTTGTTTCTTACAAGTTCCAACTATTTCCAAGTGAAACTCACGTGGAAATTACAAATCTGACATGTGTATGATTGTTTTTCCCTCTCTTAAACACTTTCTAAAAAGATATTTCAAAAATCTAGTGAAAAATTATAGAAAGTATAAGGAGAGGATGGATATTAATAACTTTGAGATTCTTGATCTTTTTATGCAATGATGTTGTATATTCATGATGAATAACATACTGCCTTTTATAAAGACTTTGAAATGTCATTTCCAAGTGACAAATACTTTTATGACTGTTGGGGACTTCAATCAAAAAGTTCAATGTCTTTCCTCATATTTACGAAACTGCCATCTAGCTGTCATTGTACTGATTCAGTCCATCATGTAGTACTAGGTTGCAGAATTCCTAGGAAGTTGGACATGTGTTGTTCTTTTCTTTTTCCTTTCTTTAAGATATATAAGAGCTACATATTTGTCTTGTTAGCCATTGCCTTTTGTAGGGTTATGATGGCTCATTTTCAATGGTGTTGGGTGTTGAGCCAAACGCTATATTCAAAGTTTTGATGAAAATAAACAAAAGTTAATTAAGAAAATTAATTATGATTCTAAAATGTTATGTTAATTTAACATGTACTTTTGAGTGAATTTAATTAAGAATAAAATCAAGCAAAGCAGAAAAGACAGCAACAAGAACATTCTGCATTAAAACAAAGAACGATCTCCAGCTTCAAATATGTTCATCACAGCATGTTAATCAAACTTTTTCTACCTCTTTAATAAAGAGTCTGCCCTAGAAATTTATTCATATAGAATCAGTACATGGCAAGGAACAAGTAGGATTCACCCAAGCTCAAAAATGTTATCTGATCTCTAAAATAAAAGGACTCAAAGTCAGACAAAAATCAAGACAGTTTGTAACTCCAAAAATCAAACTATCAAGAAAGTTCGATCAACCTTGATATATGATGAGACATTGCAAAAGACATCCAGAATGATTAAAATAGGAACTCCAAATTGATTATTAAACCTCAAGAAAGTTCAAATTGACAGACCCAAATTGATAATCAATTTTTGTTTTCTGCATAACTTCAACAGCTGTGCATTCTCTTCTGCAATGACATACAACTCTTCTCCAAACTTTTTTGATTACATTCAAGAATCAAGATCGAGACTGTTCCATCCAAGATCAAGGAAGAAACGTTAAAGGCTTTTTCAAAAAAAGCAGAACTGCTTTAAATGCTAAACTAGAAAAGTCAAAAAGAAGTTCTTCAAAGTTGGATTATTTTTAATCAAATATATTGGCTTCAGTCAAACTATAGAGCACTACCAATAGCTCTTTTTGACCTTCATTAATTGCTTCTAATGCCTATAAATAGAAGGCCAATTTCCAGGATCAAAGTAAGAAATTCAAGTGCTGAAAAATCCATAGATCAATCACATACATACTTGAAATTCTGCTATTTTGCAATCCAGAGGCTGTTATACATTCTGATATTTCGCAAAACAGTTGTTGACTCATATTCATATATTAGATTGCTTAATTATCATTAGATCCTTTGTTAAGAATCAATTCTCAAACAAGAGTTGAGAAATCTCAGATTTTGTCAAAAAATAATCCAATTGTAAAAACTCAAACTATAAGAGTTTCATTATAGTTTTTTTAAGAGTACATCATATCAAGATTAGATATGTGTTGTTATTGCTTTCTGGGTGGAAAGTAATAGAGATTGAAACAGATCAAGGTTGATCTAGACTAGATGTTGTAAGATCAAGAAGGTTCTTTGTTTTTAAACACTTAGTGGAAAATCTCACAGTGTGAGGACTGGACGTAACCCACGTTGGGTGAACCAGACTATATCTTTATGTGGTATTCTCTATCTTATCTCTTTATTTGTCATACTTAATTAATTAACTAAGATAAAACATAAACTGATTTTTTGTTTTAAGCTAATCAAGGAACGTTCTCTGTTTTATTATAAAAATCAAGAACGGTCTCCATTTTTTGTTTTCATAACCAAAATCAATATTGAGTTATTTTTCTTAAGTTTTTAACAGGAATTTTAAAAGGTGTATTTACAATTCAAACCCCATTTCTTGTAAATCGATATCGTTACTTCAATTGGTATCAGAGCTCGGCCTCTAGAAAGTTCAAAAACACCTAACAAGTGTAGAGAAAAGATCTAGAAGAATATCAAAAGCAAAATACATTTTTTAAGGAGGATCCTTAAACAAACCACCATTCTTTGATGGATCAGATAACTACTTTTGAAAAAACAAAACGCATCTGTTTCTAAAGTCTCAAGACACAGGAATTTGGCGCATCATTACAGATGGAGACTTCACACCAATGGCTGATCAAGATGACTCAAACTCTGCCTTAAAAAAGGAAACAAATTGGACAGCAGATGATAAAGCTAAGGTACTTTTAAATTCTAAAGCCCTGTTATTCTTATCACGTGCTTTAAGCAGGGAAGAGAGTGAAAGAGTAGATCAATGCACAATTGCAAAAGAAGTTTGGGATACACTACAAACTCATCATGAAGGAACAAGCCATGTCAAAGAAACAAGAATAGACATTGGTATAAGGAAATTCGAACTGTTCGAAATGCAAGAAGGAGAAACTATTGATGAAATGTACTCAAGATTCACTACAATAGTAAACGAAATGCGTTCTGTTGGCAAAGCTTACACAGTGCAAGAAAGAGTAAGAAAGATCATGAGGTGCCTTCTAATTATTTGGAGATCAATGGTAACAGCTATAAGTCAAGCCAAGAACCTTGAATCACTGCCTTTAGAAGAGTTAATTGGAACATTAAGAGCACATGAAGTAGTGTTACAAGAAGACAAACCAGACAAAGAAAGGAAAGGCAATAGCACTAAAAGCTTCTCAAGAAAAAATCACAACACAATTAGAGGAAGAACCAGAAGAAAATGAACAGGAAGATGCTGATGAAATTGCTCTTCTCACTAGAAGAATACAGAGAATGATGAGAAGAAGAGATCAAATCAAAAAGTGATTTAAAAAAAGTGATTTGAAATCAAAAAGTAATGAATTCTGAACTTTGTCATTTATGTGAACCAATGGGGAAAGAAACAAAGATATTTGAAAATCAAGAATGTCAAGAACATTCTGTACTACAAACAGAGAACGTTCGACTGAAAAATAAAAACAAACTTCTCAAAACAGATTTATTAACTTTCATTAAGGCCACTGAAACCTTTCATAACATCATGGGATTTCAAATAGGAATTTTTGATAAACCTGGCCTTGGTTTCAATCAAACCCAAAAAACCAAGCTATATAAAAATTTCTTTGTCCCAGAAAGAAAGGAAGAAAAATGCAAGACTAGATGCTCATATTGTAAAAAACTTGGACATCTAGAATTTGCTTGCTATTTTATAAAAAGAGATGAAAAGATTGGAAGGAAAAAGGTATTTGAAAAAAGGAATCATTCTGTCAAAACAATGCTAAAAAAACTAAAAAAAGGAGAACAATCTCCAGAATGGTTCCCAAACGGAGAAAGTTCCAAAACACAAGCTGTACGTTATGGAAACTCTTTTAAACCAAAGCTTAAATCTTCTGAAACCTACATTGTTAAATCTATTTCAAAATCAACAACTAAAAACACAGCTAGTTTTAAAAATAAAGGATTGATATACCATTTCAAAGAAAATGTTAAAACTAACTCTCCAGGACCCAAAACAAAGTGGGTACCTAAGGCTGAAATAATATCACATGCAGGTTGATTTTCCAAATATAAAGAGAAAGCCTTGGTTCGTGGATAGTGGTTGTTCAAGGCACATGACAAGAGATAAAAACTATTTCATAAATTTCATTAAGAATGATGGTGGTTCGGTCACTTTTGGCAATGATAATCAAGCTCATATTAAAGGTAATGGAACCATTGGTAAGACAGACTCTGCTCAAATAAATGATGTTCAAGATGTGGAAGGTTAAAAACACAATCTATTAAGCATAAGTCAGCTATGTGACAATGGATGCGAAGTCATTTTTAAACCAAATATATGTGAAATCAGGAAAGCTAAAACTCGAGAAATTATATTTTCTGGAAAACGAAAGAAAAATTTATATGTTTTATATCTTGAAGAACTACCTGATGAATCATGCTTTATATCAATCAATAAAGATAAATGGATTTGGCATAAAAGGGTTGGGCATATCAGTATGAAAACCATTTCAAAAATTTCCAAACTTGATCTTGTTAGAGGATTACCAAAACTTAACTTTGAAAAAGATAAAATATGTGAAGCTTGTGCAAAAGGTAAACAAGTCAAAAGTAGCTTTCACTCAAAAGATTTTGTAACAACAAATAGAACTTTAGAACTGCTTCACATAAATTTCTTTGAGCCAGTCAAGACAACAAGCCTAGGAGGAATGAAATATGGTTTCATAATTGTTGATGACTTTTCAAGATTTACATGGGTTTTGTTTTTAAAACAAAAAGATGTTGCTTTTGAAGAGTTCAAAACATTTTGTAAAAAGGTTCAAAATGAAAAAGGATTCAACATCATTTATGTAAGAAGTGATCATGGAGGAGAATTCGTAAATGCTTCATTTAAAACATTTTTTTGATGAACTTGGCATATCTCATAATCTCTCATGTGCAAGAACTCCACAACAAAATGGAGTTGTTGAACGAAAAAAATAGAACACTACAAGAAATGGCAAGAACTATTTTAGAAGAATCAAATGTTGAAAGATATTTTTGGGCTGAAGCCATAAAAACATCTTGCTATATCTTAAACTATGTGTCTATCAGAAAGATCATCAACAAAACTCCATATGAAATCTGGAAAAAATAAAAAACCAAACATTTCTTACTTTCACATTTTTGGTTGTTACTGTTACATTTTAAACAACAAAGATCTTATTGGAAAATTTGATGCAAAATCTGACAAAGCAATCTTTCTTGGATACTCAATCGAGTCTAAAGGTTATATAGTGTTTAATTTGAGAACTAACATTGTTGAAATAAGTATGCATATATTATTTGATGAGTTTGATGACTTAGATATAAATAAAAAGGATGAAGAAGAAGAAACTCCAATTGAAACACAACAGGAAAACAATTTGCAGAAAATAGAGATTGATAAACAATCTCTGTTTCATTCTCCACCAAAAAGCCGGAAAACAATTGTAGATCATCATCCTCAAACCCAGATCATTTGAGACACGACTAATGGAATAAGAACCAAAAAATCATTCAAGAATGATGAAAACAAAATGGCAATGATATCTCAGGTTGAACAAAAATCAATCAAAGATGCAATTACTGATCAATCTTGGGTAAGTGCCATGAAGGAAGAATTACTGGAGTTTGAGAAAAATGAAGTCTGGACTTTAGTACCTGATCCATTAGATCAAACAGTCATTGGCACTCGATGGGTGTTCAGAAACAATCTTGATGAAGAAGGTAAGGTTATCAGAAACAAAGCAAGATTAGTAGCTCAAGGCTACAATCAACAAGAAGTTATAGACTATGATGAAACCTTTGCTCCAGTTGCAAGGTTAGAAGCTATTCAAATACTTTTTGCATATGCATCTCATAAACTTATTAAACTGTTTCAAATGGATGTTAAAAGTGTTTTCTTGAATAGATTCTTAAATGAACAAGTGTATGTAAAACAGCCCCCAGGTTTTGAAAATCAATCAAAACCAAATCATGTTTTCAAACTTACCAAAGCATTATATGGCTTAAAACAAGCACCAAGAGCTTGGTATGAAATACTAAGTTCGTTCCTAATTAAAAATGATTTTCAAAGAGGAAAAATTGAAACTACACTATTCAAGAAAACAGAGCGAAATGATTTACTCATTGAAGTATATGTTGATGATATCATTTTTGGATCAACAAATGAAAAATTGTGTGAAAATTTCTCAAAACTTATGCAAAGTGAATTTGAAATGAGCATGATGGGAGAATTAAGATACTTTCTTGGCTTACAAATTAAACAATATGAAAAAAGCATTTTTACCTGTCAAGAAAAGTACATCAAGGATCTGTTGATTAAATATAAAATGAATGAGTCTAAAATCATGACCACCCCTATGCATCCATTAGAAAAAGATGAAAATGGAAAATCTGTTTATGAGAAAGAGTATCGAGGAATGATTGGTTCTTTGCTTTACTTAACTGCTAGTAGACCTGATATAGTGTTCGCATTAGGATTATGTGCTCGATTTCAATCAGCACCAAAAGAATCTCATTTAACAGTAGTAAAATGCATATTTAGATATCTTGTTAGAACCACTAATCTTGGTCTTTGGTATAGAAAAGGTTCACATTTTGATATTATAGCATACTGTGATGTTGATTATGCCGGAGATAAAATTGAAAGAAAAAGCACGAGTGGAGCATATCAGTTCTTAGGTGAAGCATTAATCAGCTGGTCTTGCAGAAAACAGAACACCATAGCCTTGTCCACAACAGAGGCCGAATATGTTTCAGCAGCAAATTGCTGTTCACAGATTTTGTGGATTAAAAATTACTATGTAAGCTATTCCAGTATTCCAATTTATTGTGATAATACAAGTGCTATAAATTTGTCTAAGAAACTCATTCAACATTCTAGATCAAAACATATTAAAATAAAACATCATTTCATTTGTGATCATGTCAATAAGAAAGATATTGAATTAATCTTTGTTGATACTCAAAATCAACTTGCTGACATTTTTACAAAGCCTGTTGTCGAGGATAGTTTCAATTTGATCAAAGAAAAATTGAAAATTATAAAAAATCCAGAAAATTCTAGATAAATTCTGCTACTACAGAAAATGGAGAATGTTTATCAGTCTCCTTTTCGCGACGCATCATTCTCCGTTCTGAAATACCAACAGTTTTTTTTTTAATTTAACATTTTCCCTTTCAAAATCAAAAAGGCAAATCTTGACATTTAAAACACATGCCTTTTTGTCTGAAGGTAGAGTGTTGACACACACTCTTCAGCCCCCCAAAATATTTTTCCTCTTCAAAACCTTTGAACCCTAAACCCTATTACTTCATCATCTCAGATTCTGATACTGACGATTCCTCTGATTCAAGCCCTCCATCAGCATCATCACCAACAAAAACTATGCCTAACAAAGAGCCATCAACAACCACACCAACAAAAACTACGCCATCAGCAACAACACCACTAAATGAACCAACAAACACTAAACCTACCACACCATCCCAATCTACTTTCTCCTCTGAACTCTCACAATCAACTCCCCCACACCAAAAACGGAGATCAATCAATGAAATTTTTTCTCCTCCTACCAAACAAAATGAACCCCTCTCTCAATCCAAACCACCAACAAAATCCGTGAAAACAAAAACCACAATGACAATTGCTCGATACCTTGCTCGCAAAAAAACTTCCAAATCCTCAAAGAAGAAAAACTCCCGCCCCTAAACAAAACCTAAAACACTGTCAGAAACCCACCTCTCCAGAATATTCTCCACAATGTTCCCCACCCAGACCACGGGAATGTTCTCTTGCTCACTCAGTCCCTCCTCCAGAATCCTCTCCCCACCCATAACCTTCCCCACCAACACACACCAAATGTTCTCAACTCCTCAGCCTTCTTCTACCTCCACTTCATCTGAATCTAAACTATCTCCTCCCTCAAAGAAAACTAAACAAAATACTCCGCCTCTGATTTCTCCCAACAAATCCACACTTTTCAACGACAAATGGGCTCAACGCCCAGTTGGGATTGTACGAGTCTTTGTCTTTGACAATCTCGTTGTCGAAGGTAATGTTATCCAACATCACACTGATGCTCTTGGATGGACATCTTTCTTACAAACATCTAAATCTTACTACCCAAATGTTGTTCGCGCATTTTATTGTAATGCAAAGACATTTGCTGACAAATCCCTAATCATTTCCACGATTAAGCGAGTGGAAATCAAACTAACTCCAGACATTTTGGCTTCCATTCTTCAGTTGCCCACAGAAGGTCCATCTGTCTTTGGTGACAATTGGTACTTAGCCTTGAATCTTCACAAGATTGAAGTCCTCTCTGATTTGTTTGAAGAAGACTCAACTCGCTACTTGCCCATATATCTCAAACCCTTTCCTAAAGTATTTAATAACATGTGCCAACATACTCTAATTCCTCGTTATGGAAGTCATGAGTATGTCTCTGACAATGACGCCTTGCTCATCCATCACCTCCTTAACTACAAGTGACTGAATTTACCCTATGTAATTCTCCAGCACATGATTTGTGCAGCCACCAAAGACTACAAAAAGAATACTATGCCATATGGCATGGTTCTAACTAAGGTCTTCAGGTACTTTGGAGTCTCCCTCTCTTCTGAAAAAGCTTTGATCAAACTCTCAAAATTTTATACCAAAAATCTCTCTTACATGCGCAAAACTTCCTCTGCTCAAACTCCTACTCCTCCTTCCTCTTTTCCTAACTCTTTAAAACGCAAACGCTCGGCAGAAAGACGGCCTACTACAAATCCTATTCCATTCTCATCACAACCTATTGAACCTGAGGAAAACACAGCAAAAATCACAACACTAGAACATTCTTCACCAAATCTAGAACGTTCTCCACCACCTCCAGAACGTTCTCCATAAAGAAACCCAACTCCTTCAAACCTCTTTTCCCAAACATCCCCCTTACCATCCTCAGTTTTTTTCTCATACTCTCAAACACTTCACTCCCCTACTCACGACTTTGGTCATTTCCTATCTAATCCACAGTTGTCTACCATGTCACTACTATTTGTCTCCCCTCAAAAAACAAGCTCTTCCATTTTTAGCATAAGTCAGTTTTTAAACTTTCCAGCAACTGTAGGTCCATCTAACACATCTATTGATCCCTTACCCTCCATCTCATCCTCCTTAGCCACTTTTCCATCCATATCTACAACACTCATTCCATCCAACATTGTTGTTGCTACCACCTCTCAACCCTCTACTCACCTTCACTCTTCTCCTTGCTTAGTTGAACCCTCAAACTCTAACATCATGGCTCCTCTGCAGATCATAATGATACATCAGTCTCAGCACGATCAAGAAATTGTTTTGTTAAGAACTTGGCTGACATAACAACTTGCTCCCAAGTTGGGAATTCCACCTCCTCATCTGGTTCCTTCTCCTTCTCAAGTTCCTCCTCCGGGAAAATCTTCATCTTCAGAAGGATCTTCTCCCTCCTTAGCTTCTTATTTGTTTTCTTGCTACCTTTTTGAATGACAAAGGAGGGAGAATTAAGTTAGCTTTTAAATTAGATATCTTGATTATGTAATCTTGATTATGTAAGTTTTTGATATTTTAGTAAATAACAATTTGCTTCATCATATCTCCACATGGACCTTAAAAAACCATAATATGTAATATCATCTAGTATGTGAAATACAAATACTAGACTAGAGAAATGCATACTACTGTATATTTTAATTTGAACCAAATACATAGATCTCTAATATTTAAGATTAAATTTAACACTATTTAATATAAAAAAGCAAAAATATATATCATTAATAAATAGAAAAATACTTGTGTATAATCTCTAATGCTCTTGGTATTCATTAGAGTTGGCCCATGAGGGTAGTATTATAAGCCACCATTCTATATTGGAAACACTCACGGTGTATTATATTCAACTTAAAATATCTTTTGCAGGTACTTAGTAACATTTACATATTTTTCGCATAATAAGAATCTTAATTGAACTAATAAATCTAATTAATTTTTAATTATCTATCAAATTCCTATTACTTCCATTTAAAGAGATTCAGGGTTTGTTTAGCAAGCCTAAAAAACAAATTTATAGGGAACAATTTATAACAATTAAGACTTTTAAACTAGAAAATTCATCTATTATTTATTAACTTATTTGATAATAATTATTTTTAGTAATGTATAACTCGGACTAAAATAAGACAAATAAGCTTGTATTCAACGGATGATCACTCCCTTAGAAAATGCTTCAAAAGTTAATTGCTATAATAATTGTTAAAAAAAAAAAAAGTAGTTGGTGTCAACCTGAGGAGAAACAGGCTATGCTGTTGGCATGCGATTTGAAACAATTAAATTGTAGGCCGTAGCCCAACCAAACATATACTAGATTAGGTTGTCAGGCCAACTTGTCATGTGGTTTAAATTTCACTCCAACAATATAAAATTGTCATGTATTATTCTTCATTAATTCTAAAATAAATATCACATTAATAAAAAAAATCTTTTAATATGAATGTTAGTTAGATAATTCTTATTATTATTATTTATAATTGTATCTTTCAATTAATATTATTTTTATAATTTTTAAAATATTAATTCTATTTTACATTTAAGTTAAATTGTAACTTTAGTCATCATATTTGTATCAATTCACAAAATCAATCACTTTATTTTAGTATTTTCAGTTTCGGTATCTCGTTCTGATTTTTTAACTGAAAAATGACGATATGATTTATTTTAAATAATATGACGTATGATTTAATAATATAAAGTGACTAACATACATGAAATCACAATAAAATTATCTATAAACTTAATTTTCAAATTCAAAAATTTATATTTTTTAATTTAATTAATGACAT
>JBBPBT010000152.1:7853594-7872697 GCA_037974875.1 Cicer bijugum | reverse complement strand
TTTTGATTTTTCGTTTTATACGGTGTTCATTTGTTTAAATTGACAAATTAATATAAATTTATTAAATAATTTTAACGTTAGTCAATGTAATAACTTTGAACATGAATATTTTACATAGTTCAATTTTATTATATTTAATTTTTTTTATAATATTTATAAATATTTTCTTATTTTATATAATTAACTTCATTTTTTAATAAAAAGATGAATTTAATTTAAGAATATAAAATTTTGTATACATAGATTTAATCAAATCACTTCTTATTTCACTTTTTAATGTTAGTTATTAAAATAACCCTACAAATAACTATTTGAGATGATTTAATTAGATGTACATATAAAAAAGTTTTGTACTAGGGTGGCATATCAAAATTTATCAATAAAAAATAAACGTACTAATGTTACCTCGGATTCGTCGCCGAAATTTCCTCTAACATGTTCCTTAAACAATATAGGAGCTGCAATTTTCTACGAGGTGAGGTGAATTTGCATATATTAAATTTATATTCCAATGCACCTATACAAACGATGTTTTTAGTATGTACAATATTATTTTAATAATCTTCAACATTGACATATATTAATTATTAGCATAATACTTGCGTGACAATTATTTGAATCACTGTAACACAATTATATAAACTCCATCCATCACCGTATTTGACGTTTTTCTTTTTGTTTTTGTTGCTTCTTACTTCATGGAGCCATTTTCTTCCTTCTTTCTTTTTTTCTATTATATTATTATCATTATTATTGTATTTTTCACAGCACCAATCCTCTGTTTTCTTCTAATCAATCATGTTCTGTTCTTCTGACTTCTTTGGTTTCTAGTTAAATTCCGATATGTTATGATTACTCATCAGATTCTGTTTTTTGTCTAGTGAAATTTATAGATAGATTCTGCTATTTCCATTACAAAAAACATTGTCATTTGAAGATTTTATGTTATTGGCTACATAGCAAAAGCTACAAGTGAGTTTCATTTGAATTTGCCTTTAAGAAAAAGGGTTGAAATTGAAGAATTGAAGAGATATGATGGAGAGTGGTGTCGGAGGAGGAGGAGAAGGGTATGATGGGGTGGTGATGACGATGACAAGAGACCCGAAGCCGAGGCTCAGGTGGACAACCGATCTTCACGACCGGTTCGTCGACGCTGTCACAAAGCTTGGTGGCCCTGACAGTATGTACTATTATACTCTTCTTTAATTTTGAGTTCATAATTTTTTTAAAATATGGTCAGAGTTTGAGTTTCAATACGTAGTTAATTGTATTATTGGTATTCTTGAGGTTATAGATATAAAAAAATCTAACTATTATAATTTAGATTGTAGTTACATGCCTTTATTTAATTTTTTTTTATTGATTTGTAATAAAAGAAAAGGTTAATTTTTATGGTTAGAATTGACATTGGAAGAATGTTTAAATGAGGAAATGTTGAATTAAAATCTATGAGTTTTGGGCTAGTCCAATTTTGAAAGCTTATAATTTTAAATACTTTTTAACTAATGTCTTGATATTAATTTGAAATGGTGTTTTTGTTTGTGTTTAGAGGCAACTCCAAAGTCTGTTCTAAGGTTAATGGGATTGAAAGGTTTGACATTATATCATTTGAAGAGCCATTTACAGGTAACAACTAGCTTCTACACTTTTTCCTTTGCCTTTTTGCATACATATGATAGATTTAATTTATGGGGATATGAACTAGTATGCAGAAAAAAATAGATTATTTTGAAACAAATTATTATGTAAAATTGTTTTTTTTTTTTGTTAATAGTAAATTGAATGTAAAATAATTTTTGTTTAATCATATTTACGTATAAGTGAAATAAATAATAATAATTTGAGGGTAAAAGTTTTGTTTAAATTTAGAGTAAAAAAATAAATTATAATTTTTAAAGTCAATTATTGAGACAAAATTAATTTCAATTAACATTATATTATTGGTCAACGTATCAAAATCAATTTTATATATTATGTGATAAAAGAATATATACATGTTGTGAGATTGTTAAAGTAGTAATGATTGAGTTTTTATTCAATGTTGTAATTTATATTTTATTATTCTCTTAAGTGCTCCTCTCAATTCATAGAAGCTACTTTGGTATGCAAATTCTAAGATTCTATAAGTTAATTACATAATCATTAGTACCATAGATTGGTACATTAAGAATGTGAAATATTTGAAGCAGAATTTGTAACTCATGTGCCTGATTTTCACTATTTTACTTATTATACTATACATTGACTTAAAAGTGCTCAAATTTGTCTTTCCATCTATCTTTCATTATTTTGTTTTCTCCTAAAAATAATTAAAGAATTTCCATTTGGAGACATAAAATGGCATTTTGTGTTAACTTGCAGAAGTATAGACTTGGACAACTACAGGCTCGAAAACAAAATGAAGAACAATACAAAGAGAATAACAGTTAGTCCATTACAAATTTTGACTACTTATCACTATTTATATTACTTTTGGTTATTTACTTAAACTAGGGCATAAATTTAAGATTTTTTTAATAATATTCAATACTTAATTTTTTTTAATTGTTTTTGTGTTTAAACTTTAGGATGTTCGTATGTAAATTTCAGTAACCATTCTTCAGGGACTAATACAACTTATGAAGGTGATAGTGAAGGAAGGTATGTTAGAATTTAACCAATAATTTCACTTTTGTTTGATCTTAATTATTGTATGGATAATTATAATTTTCATGAGCCAAATTCTCATCTAAAACTTCTTGCCTATATAATTAATTAGCTTTTCAATTTTTGTGTAAATGCAATTTAATGTATTTCCTAACTAGTTTACACAAACTATAATAGAGAAATCCCAATAGCAAAAGCACTAAGGCAACAAATTGAAGTGCAAAGAAGATTGGAAGAGCAACTTGAGGTACTCAATCATTTTTTATTTACATAAATTTACGTATTATTCTTTCTAAATAGTGAATTTCTATCGACATGGTATTGAGAGAGTTGTAAACTCGACTCTTTTATTAAAATTGAATTTGAGTTCAATTTTTAAAATTACTCATTTTAGAGGTAGTCAGATTATGTATTAAATAATTAGATGTCTCATTACTGACTCAATAATTAGTCATATAACATGTTTGAAAAGTCTAAATAGTAGCGAAAACTCATATCAAAGACCTAATTGTGGTGGTTCAGTAGAGGTACTGCATTTCTAACTAAGTTAATTGTTCAATTCTAGAGAAACCTAAACTACTTTCTTGCCAATAGGTACAAAAGAAATTGCAAATGAGAATAGAGGTTCAAGGGAAGTATTTGCAGGCAGTGTTAGAGAAAGCACAAAGTAGTTTTTCTCAAGATGGACAAGGCAATCTTGAAGCATCGAAAGCTCAATTAGATGAATTCAACTTAGCTTTGTCAAATTTCATGGAAAATATGAATAATAAAGATAGTAAAGAAAACATAGTAGACATGAATGAATATTATGACAAGAATCATAGCTCATCTTTCAATTATCAAGAAGTACTAGGGGAAGAAGAAAAGAAGGATCTAAAACCTCAAGTTGAAGGGGGTTCAATACAACTAGACTTAAACATCAAAGGTAATGAAGTTGCATATGCAAATGGAGCTGAAATGGAATCAAAGATGGTTTCATATAGGGTATACCATTTTTGAATTATCATATGCTTAACCATTTAATTGAATTTGAATTGAATATTCTATTTCCCTTACATATACTCCATAATTTTCACCTTTTCCCTTGTTGGATAAATAAATTGCATATTAGGATAAGATGATAATGATCTATCCTACAATAGTTATTGTCTACATTTATTTCTATATTTTTATTTTTATTTTTTTATGTTAGAAGATATGATAAATACCGCTATAATTAACTCACACAATTATGAGATTTCGAATTCGAACTCAACCCGAAATAAAACATTCAATTTAGCAATATCGACATTTATAAGTTGAACTATGATTTAAGAACATTTTTTCTTATAAAAAAAATGACCTCATATTAAATTAAAGACCCTAATATTTTCAAATTATTTGAATAAAGATATTACATTCAACTGCAATTCTTATATTTAATTTTGGACAAGTAAAATTTAGTTCAAGAACTCAAGTTTCGTAAATGATACTGTGGTGCATAAAATATTTATGCCTGTCTACATTCTCCATTTTTAACTATTTTCTTTAATAAAAAAAAAAAAACTTTTTCACCTTAGATACTTGATGGGAACATGCCACTTGGATATTAATCATTAAAATGGGTCCAACATAGCACACCGAATGATGATTCTGTTTGTCTTTATGTTAATAGTCAATTTAGTATGAATTAAAAATACTAATAAAATTAATTAGAAACAAAACTTCAAAACTCTCAATTTTGCCGGACTAAAAGACTTACTTGTAGGGATGGCAATGGGTAGGATTTGGGTAGGGTACTATAGTACCCGTACCCATACCCGCAGTTTAAAAAAATACCCATACCTGTACTCGTATCCTCTTGGGTATCAACTTTAATACTAGTACTCTTACCCTCTGGGTACCTAAGTGTCCGTACCCGTACCCATTACCAACACTTTAATTAAAATAAATCGATAAATAAATATTATTTTGTGATTAAATTTAAAAAGGATAAATACTACCTATAGTCCCTTAACTTAATTTTAGTTAACGTTTTAGTTCTTTATCTTTTTTTTTCTCGATTTTGTCATTTATTTTAATTTTAAGTGACAATTTAATCTTTTTTGTTTTAAAATGTTAACAATGTTATCCTTTTTTTTTTACAAAAATTCATCAAAGTTTTCAAACAAAACTCATAAATTTAGTTATATTCTTTAATATAAAATAAACTTTATCAAATTTGTAACTCAAATCTTCAAATAAACTCATATTTGCCATTCTTTATTTGATGTTGTTAGAGATAAAAATATGAGTTTATTTAAAGATTTAAGTTGTAAATTTGATGAAATAGCATTATATTGAAGATGATAATTAATTTTATGTGTTTTGTTTGAAATTTTTGATGAAATTTTTGAAATTTTGCATAAAATAAGGATAAAATTGTTGACATTTTAAAATATAAAAGATCAAATTGTCACTTAAAATTAAAATAAAAGACCAAATCGGGGGAAAGAAAAAGATAAAAGACTAAAACGTTAACTGAAATTAAGTTAAGGGACTATATGTGGTATTTATCCATTTAAAAATTATCCAAATATCATAAATTAAATCATAAAATATTATAAACCAAAATATTTTCTAACTCAAAATATTTCAAGTGAACACTCGTTACAATACACATTCAAATATCCATAATAATATTTTATGAAGTTGCAAGTCTTACGACAATATTATTTGAGATCAGTAAAAACAATTTATAAGTTGCAAGTATAATTATAAAGACACAATTAATAAGATATAATTCTTAGTTATAAAGTCACAATTATTTAACTATTAATTATAATCAAATTCTTAAAAAGTTTGCAAACGTTTATCTTTTGATTTGATTATAAATATTGTAATGGTCCAATGATATTAATAGATATTAAAACATAAAGGAAAACAATTAATTAAACTAAATATTAATATAATAAATAAATAAATAATATATTTATATAAGTGCGGGTGCGGGGCGGCTACTATAGTACCCGTACCCGTTCCCATACCCGCTTAATTTTGTGGTAATTACCCATCCCGTACCCATACCCATTATGCGAGTTTTTATCCTATCCATTGTGGATTTTTTTTGCGGGTACCCACTGGGTCTGTGTCTAATTGCCATCCATACTTACTTAATCATTAATATTATAGATGAGATTTTATGTCTATTTTTGAAGTTTAAAAATATAAAGATAAAAAATTCAAAACTTATTAGAATAGGATTAATAATACATATTGTTATATAATATTATTATATATTAATACCAATAGTATTTTAGATTTATCTGTTCTCTTCTAAATATTTATTGTCATCCTATTACTTTTAATTTATTTTCATTTTAGTTATGAAATTCTAGTAGAGTTTTTTCTTTTCTTCTTCCCCTTTATAGTTTATGTCTGTTAGATAATATCAAAAAAAAACTTTTGACTAATTTTAAGATCTACTGCGAAATGATATACAGGGTTCAGAAAACTAAAAAAAATATTAAATCAAACTTATAAAATAGTGGACATTTAAATGACCTTTGCAGTATATATGCATACCTATATATACCACCATAGTACTTTCCTTCACCATTTCTTTGATCACAGTTAGCAAGCATAAAGTAGAGAAATTGTGCTGCTTCTAGACAAATCAATAGGTACCATACCAACCGTAACACCTCATCTTTCTAAATATGTCTTTATTATTATTATTATTAGAAAATAAGATGAATGTGCTAATTTTTATGAAATTGTATGTGACAATAGTTTAGTAATAACATAATTTATTGAAAAAATATTCGATAAAAATTTTAGTATTTTTTTAATAGAATAATAGTTATAATAAGAATAATTATTTTTATGCCATGTATTATTTTAAAATTTTTATAATTACTGAGTTAAAATAGAATATATAAATATATCAAAACTATTTATTTAGTCAACTTTAATAGATTATATATATAATAATATCTATATAGATAAATTAGAGAAAATTATTGGTCAAAATATTCATAGTACCGATAGATTTTTTATAGTATTGTAGAACTTGTCTATATATATATATATATATATATATATATATATATATATATATATATATATATTTCATTTTTGTTAGATGAACTCTTCGTCTTTATACGACGAAAATGAGGCGTAAGCGAAGGTAAGTGGAGTACCATTTACAAACTTAATTATGTTCAATCTTACCAAAAGTGGTTATTAAAGTAGCGGACACTGAATAAAACTAATGTACTCTTTATGACTTATTTGTTAAGTAGGGTTTAAGTCATTAGATTACTTATGTCTAATAGTTTATATTGTTTTAAATGATTGAAGTTAGAGGTAGAAGAGAAATTTGAGTATAGTTACAAATAAATAGTATTTTATTAAATTCAAGTATAATTTATCGAGATGATTTTTCATGTTTAACACATTAGTTTGACTGAAAAACATATACGATTGTTTTTGTTAAATCTATGTTATTGAGTTTTATGTTCACATGTCGGAGGTGATGTTTTCTAGGTAACAGACAAACGTTGAAAGTCTGAGTAGTATCTGAATTGCTCACGAGTCCTTTTAGGGTCATGAGTCAAAGTCAAATCACATATTGAGTCTATATATCTATGTTACTGAGTTTTATGCTCACTGTATAGGAAAAATATTTTTTAGGTAACAAGTAAACTTTGAAAGTCTCATGAGTATCTAGATTGTTTATCAGCCCTTTAGTGTCATGAGTCAGACATATCACATCTTTTGTTTACATTAGAGTTTATAGTTTAATTAAGTTTCATTTAAAGATTGTTTAAAAGTCGTAAATATTTTATTTTTATTAGTTATTTCAGAAGTTTGTAAATAATTCCTATTTATTGTATGCACTTACAAAGTAGAAAAATTGAAAATTTTAGTTTATCCGCATTATTTTACTAAATTTTTCTCAAGATTCATTGTTAAATTTTATGCGTACACAAACTTTGTGTGTTCATCATCAAATTAGGAAGTAAATATTGAAGATGAGATGAATAGCGTTGAGTTACGAAAAGAGCGAAAGTAAGTGATAATCTTTATAGATATGAAATATCACTTATAAGAGGGTAAAACAATCTAAAAAATATTATACTATATCGTACATTTTCTCCAGTATTATAAGTCTACTCCTTCACGAATTACACTAACACACAAAAAGGTCATACCTCTTTTCCAAGATGTACTTAAACATTAGAATGCATCAATAATTTCATTTAAAAAACTATGTTCATATTTGATTTTATATGCGATTTTGGTAATGCTACATAAAATAGTTTTATTATTTTTTTAAATACAGTGTCATTTTGGCGATCACATTGTGAAATCACACATACACTTAATTTACTTTTGTGTGTTATATTGTCAATAGTGGAAGACTCATCTACATGAGAGAGAGTAGAGTTGGACAAATTTAAGATAACTGATCCAATCCGACTGACCCGCTAAAGAAAAATGATGATTTGGCGGGTTGTAACGGGTGGGACGAGTGACGTGGACGATTGTGATTAAATCTGTATGAGTGGGTTCGTAAGTTTTGTTTTTTTTCGTTCTTGCTCTCTTTTTCTTTCTCGATATCATCTATGAAACTCAAAACCTATCCTCTTTTGCATCTTAAATCTCCACCTTTCTCTATTAC
This sequence comes from Cicer bijugum, assembly GCA_037974875.1. NCBI lineage: Eukaryota > Viridiplantae > Streptophyta > Magnoliopsida > Fabales > Fabaceae > Cicer > Cicer bijugum. The sequence continues at coordinate 7,864,407 of JBBPBT010000152.1, read as the reverse complement.
ACTTTAAATTTTTGTAGAGTCTTACATTCTTAAACTTATACTAACAATGATTTGTTTGTGTTTTTTATTGTATCTAAACCGAACAACGCTTGAAGTGAATGACTGAAAATAGAGGAACACAATTTGAAAGGTTAGGTCTCTCAAAATCAAATCCTAGTGTCATTTGAATATTTTCTTCTCCTCTCTATTTTTTACGTTTTTTATTTTACTTTAGTGTTAGGATTTTCAATTTTGAAACTTATACTAATTTTTTTGTGTTTTTTCTTTTTATTTTAAATAAATCGAAAGACATTTGAAATTGAAGGTTCAGAGACTAATAGAGCAACACTATTTTGAAGGTTAGTTCTATAATTTTCGATTCCATGCTTTTACTTTTTTTATTACAATTTATGTTATTAATGTATTAGGTTTTTTATTTTCGTTTTTGTTCTAAGTTTTAACTTGTTTATATTTGTCTTGATTACTTGAAATGTTGCTTTGAAAACAGAAGAAGATATTATTTTGAAAAGTTAGTTTTTAATTTTTTTGTGCTTTCATGATTTATAATTATTAACTTTATAGTGTTATAAAAAACTATTTTATGATTAGTCGTTAGGGATTTCTTTGTATATGATTTTGTGAAAAATTATTTTCCCAAGGTCCTTCAACTAGCTCTTTTAAGGTTGCTTCTAACTCTAGTTAAGATCAAGGATTTCAACTTGCTCTTTTATGGTTGCTTCTTATTATAATAGGATTAAGGATTTCATATTGTTTTGTGTCTAAAATAGGTGTTTTATTTTTTATTTTATGATTTAGGTTTAGATTTTTAAATATAACAAGTATGTATATTTTCGAAGATCTATATATGATGTTTCAACATACTTGTTTAAGGTTGCATCTATTTAAGAGTTAGGATATTGGTTTTCTATTTTTTCAATTCACTACGCCAAAAATGACATTTTATAGCGCGTCTTTTATAGCGCTTATTAAATACAAGCGCTGTTGTATGATATTTTAAAAATAACGGAGGATACAACAACGCTTTTTTGACAAGCGCTGTAAAAAACTTTTTGGAAAGGACCTATTAGAGCGCTTTTTGGAAAAGCGCTGTAAAAGGCTTTTAAATAAAAAGGTCTTTTACAACGCCTTTTTGACAAGCGCTGTAAAAGACTTGCGTTTTCACATAATTAAAGGACCTATTAGAGCGCTTTTTGGAAAAGCGCTGTAAAAGGCTTTTAGAAAAGCGCTGTAAAAGGTAAATCGTTTTAGTTTCCTCTTTATTACATAAAATTCACTACGTTTCAATGTCATTCTCCTCTTTATTATCCTTCTCATTGCGAACCCTACTGTCCCTACGAACAATATTGTTAGCCATCTCCATTGCAAACCATCTCCATATTTGTTACTATCCCTACAAATATTATTACGTAATCTTCTCATTGCGAACCCTACTCTGTCCTACGAACCATTCGTATTTCTGCGCATTCTTGCCGTTCCTTCTTAAACGAAACCGTAACTCTATGAACCCTACATATTTCTTCGCACTCTTCAGGTATTGTATTCATTTATTCATTTATTTCTTACATACATACATATATATATATATATATATATATTTAATGTGTTTCTTAATGCTAATAATCACATTTATTTGATAATGTTTTACAAGTTTTCCGAGCTCAAATGGGTGCTACAGTGTCGAAACAAAAATCAAATAAATCACATGGATTTCAATAAAGGTTTGAAATATATTGCCTTTAAAATTTCATTAACAATCAATGCATAAATATTATTGACTTATATGTTTTATTTTATAGTGCTTTCATCAAACTAACAACATGGACTGCGGATACTGTATATTGCGATTTATGAAGGAGATTGTTGATATAATCCCAGAAAGAGATCTAATTGAAATAAAGGAATGCACCTATTACAACGCTTTTTTTTTAAAAAACGCTGTAAAACTAATACAACAAGCAGCGCGTTTTTAGAAGAGATTTACAGCTTTTTTTATTTCAAAGAGCGTTGTTGTATCTTTTTACAGCGCTGGATACTATAGCGCTTAATTTTTTGAAAAAGCGCTGTAAATGGCTTAAAAAAAGCGTTGTAAAATACCATTTCTGGCGTAGTGATTGAAATTTTGTCTTTTAACTCTGGTTTTTCTAAGGTTGGTCTTTTCTTTTTTATTTTATAATGTATAGTTTAGATTCTAATTATAACTACTTTGTAAATTTGTGAAGAACTATCAATATAGAAGCAACCTTAAAAAAATAATTTCTAATATTTTCTTAGTTTCTAACTGTGATTATTTAAAATTAGATTATAGTTTATGGGTTTAATAAGACTGTAATTTCGTTTAAGAGAATAAATTTTTTAATTATAGTAGCATATTTGCTTTTTATACAATATTTAAGAGAATAAATTTTTTAATTCTTACTTTCTAATATTTAAGACTCTCTTTTAAAGTTCTTTATGGGTTCTTTTTAAAATTTTGTGGATTCTTACTAAAACTTATAGTTTACGGAGTCTTTTAAATTTTTTTGTGGGTTTTTATAGAAGCAAAAAAATTACTTTTTTTTTAATAAAAAATTATCTCTTTTAAATTTTTTAACATGTGATATTTTCTGAGATATCAAAGATTACCATAACATGTGACATTTTCTGCTCACAAATACTACATAAAATACTAAATAATTTATTACAACTTTATATGTCATTTTTTTCAATGAACTGCATATTTTCATGAAGGATCAACAAGTTTCAGAGGAACGTCCACGGTTACAGCAAGAAGAGCAACAACTCAATCACAATCACTTGATTGTGTTTGAGTATGTTTTAATTATCAACTGTAAGTTAATTATATAAAATTATTTATTTGTTGTATTTAATAATTTTTCAATGTGTCCTAATGAAATGTTTCAGTTAATTGCATACAATTTTGAAATTATATTAATTTTTGAACTCCAATATGATACTTATTTGGAGTTGGGTCAACATATACCTTCACCATTTTTTGGGTTACTGACATGATGAAATATTTTGGAGATGGTTTGATATATCTGATTGGAGGCCAAAGACTTGGTAGGTTCACCTTGTTAGTTGTTATGTTTTGATCTTTTATTTATGACATTGTTTTTAATGTTATAGAATACTATTTGACTGTATTCAATTTTAATATTATTGTTATCATTGGTGGACTTCATCTTGATTTTATGTTGGGTTGTTGTGTCAGATAATGCTTTTCAACCACCACTTTAATATTTATCTAGATGGAGTTTATGACCCACCAGTTTGCTCATAGATGTTTTTCACTCTGTAGCCAGAAAAATTGAGTACTAATATTCTCCTTGAAAACATTTGTAGTGTTGTTTTAATTATGCCACTTAATATGATCTCTTTTATGCAGAAAGTACATTTTGCTTGTGAAAGTTGATGATTCAGAATTACAACCCCTTACCAATTTGTTGCCTCTAATACCCTTAATTTTAAATTTTAATTTATATATTTTGGGAAATTTGGTGTTGAATTTTTGAAATTTTTTAGTTAATTTTATGGCATTTTCTAAGTTAAATACCAAAAATATCTTTTTGGAGATCCGATTAAAATTATTTGTTGATGAATAATTTTATTTAATTACGTTGAATCTTTTGCCGAAGAAATTTTTTCTGAGATGCAACGTTTTTCGGAAAAATTCATATGTCGATTGAATTACAGCGATAGAAGATATTTTTCTGAAAAAGGTGGTTTGTGATGTGATGTGAGGTGACGAGCGTAATGATAATTTTTATAAAAATATTTAGATATTTATTTTAAAGTTGGTTTTATTATAATATATATATATATATATATATATATATATATATATATATATATATATATATATATATATATATATCAAGTTTTCGTGCAGCCATCGCCATCCATCCTTCTTTTCTATCTTCTGTTTCAAGGAAAAGTGAAAATCAAATGTTGTGTTTCAAAACAAAATATAAAACACAAATCATCATTTTTCTTTTAGATCTAAGCTTTCATTCAAAAAGTGATAGAAGAGAAAGTTACTCATTGCCACGATGCGGTGTTAGTGAGCGAGTTTTCCAAGCGATATCACAAACTTAAATTTTACCAGAATTAATCGTGGTGTCGTAATTGCTTGTTAAAGCTACAACGGAGGTAAGGGTTCCTTCCAAACTTTTAGTTTACATTTAGGACATTATTTGTGATTTTATGGAAAATAAATTTGATGTATTTGATGTGTTAATTTGTAAAAAATGAATTTAATGCGATTATGTGTGATTTAGTGGAATTTAAATTTGAGGTGTAGTTTGTGGTGATCTATATTTGATGTGATTTACATGTTCATAATTATTATTATGAATTTTTGAGATGTGATTTATTTGCGGATTTTATGGAAAATGAATTGATGAAATTTGGTGGGTTATGTGTAAAAATGTGGAATTTTGAAATTGAGTGAATTATGTTTGAATTATTTGAAATTTAATTGAGGTACTATATGTGTGTTGTGGAATTGAATTGATTTTTGTTGGTGTGAATTGGCGGTAATTAAATTTGATGTGTTTGAGTTACGTAATGAGTTATTTTCAAATAAATGAGTTTGAACTGAAATCAAAATTTTACAAAAAAATTAGATATGTTAAAGTTGTGAAAAATTTCAAATTTTAACTAAGTTAAAGAGTTTGAGCAAAAAAGATAGATTGGAATTAAAAATAGTTAGAGTTTAAAATGTTACTCTTTTAATTACTTTTGGACTGAGTTTAAAAAGAAAAAAAAGTTTATAGTATTTTATTAATTCAAAAATTTCGTGATTTAATAGTCGAGTATGTATATGTGAAATTTGGACAATATTCAGTTTATTTAGTCTTAAGTAAATAATATAGATTATTTGGTTTTAAAAGTTTGGTTTATGAAAAAGATTTAATTTTGGAAATTTTGTTGTGTTTGGATTAGTTTTATTATGAACAAATTGTTATAAATATTCATGTTTAGGTAGTTAGCTCCTTGAGTCTCGAAAAAAAATCGAGACATTTGGCACCGAATTAGCGGTGGGAAGAGCTCTGATATATTAATGTTGTTGTGGTGATTTATGGTTGAAAAGTTTGGAGATTGAATATGGGTGATTAATGTTTGAAAATTTTAGTGACTCATGTTTGGTGAAATTGATGTGTTCATAATTAATATTGTGAATTTTTGAGAAAATATTTATATGTGGATTGGTGGAAAATGAATTTAATTTAATTTATGTGTGGATTGGTGAAAAATGAATTTAATTCAATGTACGTGTGGATTGAATTTGGAAATATGATTTATGTGTGTTTGTGGAAATTAAAATTGGTGTGAATAAATATGTTTGAATATGCTTTGTATTGTGTATGAAAAATTATTAGCGTTAAATGAATATTAAAAATGGAGAATCTTTTAATAAATGCGTTTACTTAATGATTGTGGTGAAAAGAGTCAGAGTATATTTGTAGGGTGATAGTGGTGACCGCGATAGGCCACAGGATGATCCCCTGTGAATTGTTGTTTCATCTTATCCTTGCGGGGATTGTTGCGTCGTGTTGATCTGTGAGAGATTGTACTCTAGAATATACTGATCTGTGAGTGATTGCACTCTAAAAAATCGTAATAGTATGTGAGCGACTACACTCCTGTATGTTGTGTTGATATGTGAGAGATTGCACTCTAGAATATGTTGATCTGTCAGCGATTGCACTCTAGCAAACCGTGTTGGTCTGTGAGCGACTGCACTCTTGTACGTCATGCTGATATGTGAGAGATTGCACTCTAGAATGTGTTGATCTGTGAGCGATTGTACTCTAGAAAATCATGTTGGTCTATGAGCGTCTGCACTCTTGTATGTCGTGCTGGTCTATGAGCGACTGCACACTAGTAAATCGTGTCAATCTGTGAGAGATTGCACCTTGTTAATTAGTATTGGTCTGTGAGAGGTTGTACAATTATGATTTGCGCCCTTCGAGGAGGATATTTGTTTGGAATTCCAGAATTATGTATTTTGGTATATACGCATTGCATTAGAGTGTTTGGTACACGAATTATGTTTGTTATACTATCATGATTGTATATACATATTCGGTTGTTGTTGTGAGTTGCCGTAATTGTTTTGAGGTGTGAAGTGAGGTTGATTAAGTTTTGATGTACTTATGTGTTCATAATTGATGTTAGGAATATTCGATGTGTACTTGATGTGTGAATTTGTGAAGATTAATTTGGTGTTAATTATGTGTTCATAATTGATAATATTAATGTTTGAAGTGTTGATTGATTCAGAGCCATTTTATAACTGAAAATCTGCATTTTCTCAGTTGTATTCGGCTACGACAGTACAGTTTGTTAAAACTTCATTTTTCAACATTGTTTATGCATTTTTGAACATATGAAAACCTTTTCGAGGAGTATGCTAAGACGAAATGTTCTTTTGAGCATTTGAAAACATAAAAATTTTGTAATGTGATATTTGTTAATTTCGGTTGGTGATCTTTACAATTATTGTGGAAATCTGGACTTTGCCCTCAGATGAGAACCAAGATCCTCCTAATGGTTAGTACCCTGAAGATGGGAAAGTAGTTAGTCATACCTGACCGAAGTTGTGTCAGAAGGATCTTGTGGGGCGCGTGGAGATCACCTAGGTTGTGTAGTTGTTGTAGCATGATCAGATTATGTGGTTGTATAAGAATTATGTCTTTATTTTGTGATTGTATTTATTTCATTTTGGAAGATTGTATTTATGCTTAAATTGTCGGATGTCTTTTCTTTTGATGGGTCCGTGTTTCACTTTTTGATGTGACGTGGGGAAAATATAGATTCTTGGGGCAGTGCTTTTATGCAGGTGTCTGCCGAGAATACTCCAGGGGTATGAGCTATGTCTGATTGGTCTCATAGTCCCGTTGTATTTTGCTATTTAAATACTTTGAATTTTGTTTCATAAACTATTTTTGTTGTTTGTAAATATTGTTGACTTTTGTCATTGTGTTACGAAATAAATATTTTATCCAAAAGTATTTCTTTCTTTATTTCTTTGTTTTTCTTAAAAAAAATACATTCGCGCTGTTAAAAATAGAGGTGTTACATTGTCCAATTTAATTTTTGCAGCTTTTGGACCTTGTGATGCTGGTTAGGTTAAATTGTTAATATAGTATATGTATGTTTTATGTTTAGTATATAGGTTTTTAGAATTATATATATCTTTTGTCCATATGGTTTTATAATAATTTTGTAAAAAAAATGTTAAAATAATGAGATTTTAAGTTCAATATAATTGAACATAATAGTTCAACAAAATATATGAAAGTTTGTATTTAAATCTTCAATGTAAAAAACTAGTTTTTAGTAAAAAAAAAATAACAATTTTAAAAAATCAACAAAAATATATAAGAATTGGTCCAAAAAATAAATGGATATGAAGTGGTTCAATCCGTTTAAACCGAACAATTTATATGATTATTAAATCGAACAATTTATATGATCAAATCGATGAATCAAATCTGCCAAAACCGACTACAACCCTACATTTACCACCTGCGATTCATTGCAGATTAGGCATTTTGGTCCGTAGTCACTCGTATCCGCTCGACTATCCAATCCTAATAGAGAGAGCCCTCTGCTCCACAATTTTAGAAAACTCATTTACTTATTTATTTGTAAAATTTTGTATATCTTTTATTCACAATTTTTTATGAGATTTTTGCGTGAATTATTTATTTATTTATCTTTGTATGCAGATGAAGTGATGATATCAAATTTTTTATCAATTGAATTAGTATTTAAGAATTTGTGATCTTTTTATTATTAAATAGTATATATTTATATATAGTACTATGTTATTAATTTTTTCAACCTAACAATTATTTCACTAAATGAATGAACGAGTCGAATCATAAAAAAGTTAAACAACTCAGTCGCACTTAAAAAAAAAAAAGTTAAACAACTCGGTCACACTTAAAATAAGATTGTCACTATTTTATTTTTCTTTCTATTTTCTTTCTATTGATACTTCTTCATCTCTCTTATGATACAGTAGTTAAATCCAAACATGTACATTTAACTATTCACATAATTAAAATTTTAATTGAATTAATAAATCTAATTAATTTATAATTATCTATCTAATTCCTATTACTCCCCTTTAAAGAGATTCAGGGTTTGTTTAGCAAGCCTAAAAAACAAATTTATAGTGAATAATTTATAACATTTAAGACTTTAAACGAGAAAATTCATCTCTTATTAACTAACTTATTTGCTAATAAGGTTGTTGTCGTCAACCTGAGGAGAAACAGGGTATGCTGTTGGCATGCGATTTTTTCACACAATTAAAATGTAGGCCGTAGCCCAACCAAACATGTGATCCATATACTAGATTAGGTTGTCAGCCAACTTCTCCTGTGGTTTAGATTTCACTCCAACAGTATAAAATTGTCATGTATTTATTATCATTTAATTCTAAAATAAATATCACATTAATAAAAAAATTCTTTTAAAATGAATGTTACTAATTGTCATTTATTATTTTCATTAATGTTATAAATAATTTTCAAAAATATTGATTTTACTTTATATTTAGATTTAATTGTAATTTTAGTTGTCATATTTTTTTTATCAATTCACAAAAATTTACTTTATTTTAAAATATTTTAATTTTAGTATCTTGTTATAATTTTTTAATTGAAAAATTGATGATATAATATATTTTAAATAATATGATGTATGATATGAAATCACAGTAAAATCTTCTAAAGATTTAACTTTTAAATTAATAAATTTTTATTTTTTAATTTAATTAATAAAATATGAATAATTAATACATCTAAATAATTCTACATCATAAAATTGTATGTCACATCATTTAAAATATATGAAATCGTTATTTTTTTAATTTAAAAATATGAGGAGACCAAATTCAACTTTTAAAATAGGTGAACCAATTATATAAATTGGTGAAAATAAAGTAACCAATACTATAATAATTAAATTTTATATTTATGGTAATAGAAAATCACAAACAATTAACAAGGATACTTCTAATTATTTTAAAATGGTAAAAGTGTTGTATTTGAGTGCATGATTAATTGTATGTAGGGATAAGAATATGTCAGGTCATGTTAGACTTTTAAAAGTCTGAGTCTGGCCTATGGTGTATCATAAACTTTTTTTTTTTCCGATCTGGTCTGAGACATTTTTAAAAGTCTGAACTGATCTAAAAGCCTATTTAAAATCTTCATTCACATTAAAACATTTAAATGTTATACTAATACCATATGATGCTCTCTAGACCAAACCATATCAATATATATATATTAAACAAAAAATAATTTTTCTAACAAAATAATTTTTTTAAAAAATGAAACAAACATTAACCCTAAAATATAAATTTTGATTTTAAATAATAGATTTTTTTTTCTTCTGAAACAAAGGCAACCAAACCAAACCATAAGTAGGTCAGGTCATAGGCCTTTGACAGACGACTTATCCTATTCTCATCTCTAATTGTATGTTAAGTAAAACTTAATGTAAGTCTAGACGATTAAACAAACTAATACAAACTGTCTAATGATGTATGTGAAAAGCAAAATAATTGAGTCAGATATATATCTAATTCTTATTGTGCATTGCAGACATACTTATGCAATATAAACCTTGTGAGCAACTCAAAATAAGATTATTCATTTTTTTTATTTATAAAAATATGTCGAAGTTAACATAAAATCAAAATTTATAATTTTATTATCTAAATTGAACAAGTTTGTAAAAAAATATATATATCAATAAAAAAAAACAGAAGATGATTGAGATCAAATAGTAACTTAAAAATGACTAGCACAACTTTTTGGGTTCTACACGTTGTACTCCTCGTTCCTCATGAATACACAACTTTTTTAAAGAACATTTTCAAGGAATGGACCCACGAACAAAAGGAATAAAATATAGGCATGCAAAACAGTGACCATAAAATGTTAAAAAAAAACACAAGAAAACAAAATTGGTCTTGCTTAGATCTTGAAGGATTATTATTTCTTCGTGGAATAAACATTTCTAATACTTTGTTTTGTTTGTAAGTGAATTGAAAAATGATAAAATAAAATAAAAATATAAAATAAAACAGAGGAAAGGGGTGGACTCACATGATGTTAGGATTGATGAAGAGAAAAGATAAGAAAAGATGGATGTTTTGAATATATATACATACTTCATCCTTATTAGATCAATATTTAATTGATTATGTTATAATGACTTTGTTCTTTATCAAAAGTCCATTTTACAAATTTCTCATATATTAAAAAATATATGCAGTTGCATTAAAAAAAAGGTATGTGTGCATAAATATTCATAACGAGTTTAATTTTGATTTTTTAACTTTTTGAAACATTTAGAGTGTGTTAAATTGGAGTCGAACAAAATCCTCTTAAAATAGTTTTTTCTCCTCTTTAATTTGGAAAAGTTTGGAAGAATCAGGGTACTAGCGAACTACCAAATATTATTTGTTGCACTAAAAAAATAAGTATAATATTTTTTATAGAAGAAAAATATAAAATAAAGGCTCAAACCATTCTTAATTAATAAGAACATGAATATTTAATTGATCTTGAAAGTTAAAAAAAGTAATAATCAATAATATTATAATTTTAATATTATAATTTTTTATAATAAAATGAGTGAAAATAATCACATAAAAACGATTGACCTCTAAGTAAAAAGAAAAAAAAAATAAAGTGTATAAAAATATAAAAGGAAAATATAATTAAATTAAAAATTAAAGAAAAAATATAGAAATCGTGGTGGAAGCTAACATCTATTATTTATT
>JBBPBT010000152.1:7800101-7849035 GCA_037974875.1 Cicer bijugum | reverse complement strand
GAATATAGAAATATATGAAAATAAATTAAAATATAAAACGTTTTTACCTTAAATGTTATTTATTGTGATAGAAACATTTACACGGTCCTAAATACTAGAATCATATAATATAACGCTGAGGCCTTAATTAAGTTTATCATGTTTGTGGAGAGAAAATATTCCTTAAAATTAATATAAAATTTAAAGATAATTAAATTATAAATTTTTATTTCTTTTAATAAATAATTGACTAAATTGATTATGTTTTATTAAAAACAATTGTTGTGTAAGATTGAGATCAAGTTTTGTATATAAGATTTAGGTCATCTAATTATGCCAAAAAATATTCAATTAATCATCTTTTTTTCCGCACTATTGGGTTGACCTGTAGTTGTTGGTTTGAAATAATCAGTTTCACAACAAACAAAGGAAAATAATGAGATAAATAATAATAATAATAATATTTGTGAAGATAGTTGTGTAAAATTCTTATAGGTTCAAAAGTTTAGATGATGTCAATTTTGACTTCCCGAAATAATTTTGAGATGATATTAAATACGATTTCAAGTTTTTGCAAGAATTTCATGCAAATAGGTAGTTGGTGAAGGAGTCCAATTGTATTTTTATTGTTCTATGACTTTTGCTATATATCTCTTCTTGGTTGTATTATAAAGTTTTATCTAAAATTTTCACAAGTCGATTGAAAGGTGTAATTAGGAATATAATCTATGGAAGTCAGTCTTCCTTTGTCAAAGGTAGGCAGCTTTTATATGATATCTTGGTGGCTAATGAAGTTATGGATGAAGTGCGAACGAGGAAAAATGAGTTAATATTATTCAAAGTTGATTTTGAGAAGACTTATGATTCGATGGAGTGGAATTATTTAGATATGGTGTTGAGTTCTATAAATTTACTAGTTAAATGGAGGTGTTGGATATTGGAATGTCTCAGCTCGACTTTGTACAATGGATGCTCAATAGAGGAGTTCTCTTAGAAGCAGACCCTTAGATAAGGGGATCCACTCTCTCATTTTTTTTTAGACTTTTGAAGGAGTAAGTTCTCTGTTGAGTTCTTTATGATACATTTATCATGTGTGAGAAGAAATGGTATAATATAAGATATATTAAAGTCGAGGTTTAAAGTTAAATTTTTACAAAAGTCTTTTGGTTGGTGAGAATGTTAATGAATCATGGCTTACAAAGGGGTTATTGAATTGGAAAGTTCAAAAGGTTTTGTTTAAATACCTTGGATTACTTATTGGTGACAATCCTAGAAAGCTATTGTTTTAGAATCATACGATAGAAAAAACTCTGATAAGGTTGTCTACATGGAGGAACCGCAATTCATCTATGGATGATAGTTAGGAGGCCTGCAAGGTTCATTAGCTCAAGTGAGATAGAATTTGTTGTGAGCGTGAGCATGGTGGACATGGTGTGCATAATATGTGTGTGTTCAATGTGGTGCTTTTAGATAAATGGTATTGAAGACTTAAAACAAATAATAGTGGATTGTGGTTTAAGGTTTTTTCTTGTAAGTATGGTTATTTGAATGGAGTAGTGGGAAGTGGTGTTGAGACAAACTCTATATTTAAAGTTTTGATGAAAACAAAAGGTTAATTAAGAAAGTTAATCATGATTCTAAAATGTTATGTTAGTTTAACTGGTGCTTTTGAGTGAATTTAATTAAGAACAGAATCAAGCAAAGCAAAGGAAACAGCAACAAGATCATTCTACATCAAAACAGAGAATGATCTCCAGCTTCAAGAATTGTTCATCACAACATATTGATCAAACTTTTTCTACATTCTTAACAAAGAATTAGCCAAAGAAATTCACTCATATCTAATCAGTACATGGCAAGGAACAAGTAGGATTCATCCAAGCTCAAAAAGGCTATTTGATCTCAAAATTAAAAGGACTCAAAGATGGACAAAAGTCATGATAGCTTAAAGAACTCCAAAAATTCAAATGTCAAGAAAGCTCAATCAATCTCGACATATGACAAGACAATTACAAAGGAAATCCAAAATAATTAAAACGGAAACTCCAGAATGATTATTTAAGCTCAAGAACGTTAAAAACCAAGAACGTTTATCGTTCTCCGTTTTCTGCACAGCAGCAGCAGCAAACCTGCAATCTGCTCTGTTTCAGCTTGCAATTCTACTTCAATCTTGTCTAGTTGCACTCAAGACTCAAGATGGAGAATGTATCATCCAAGATCAATGAAGAAACGTCAAGGACTCTGTCAGAAAAGTACATGACTGCTTTAAATGCTAAACCCAAAAGTTAAAAAAAGGCAATGTCATAGCATGATTAATTTATTCTGAAATATTGCCTTAAGCCAGAAAAAAGCAGAGCCTCTCCAACAGCTTTTTCATACTCCCATCCAGTGCATCTTCAGCCTATAAATAGAAGGCCTTAATCAAGTATGAAATCAAGAAATTCAAGTGCTAAGTAATCCACAATACAATCACACTTAAGCTTGAAATTCTGCAAAACAAAGGCAATATCACTTTCTGCATTCGCAAAATAGTTGCTGCTGTATATCCATATATCAGTTTGCAAAATTATCATTAGATCCTTTGTAAAGAATCTATTCTCAAACAAGAGTTAAGTAATATCAGATTATGTCAAAATAAATTCAAACTATAAGAGTTTATTTATAGTTTGTTTAAGATTACTTCCTATCAAGGCTAGATATGTGTTATTATTGCTTTCTGGGTGGAAAGTAATAGAGGTGGAAATAGATCAAGATTGATCTATACTAGGTGTTGTAAGATTAAGAAGGTTATTCGTTTTAAACACTTAGTGGAAAATCTCACAGCGTGAGGACTTGACGTAACCCACATTGGGTGAACCAGGATAAATCTTTGTCTGGTATTCTCTTCCCTATCTCCTTATTTGTTATACTGAATTGATTAACTAAGATAAAATATAAACTGATTTTCTGTTTAAAAATAATCAAGGAACGTTCTTTGTTTTACAACTAAAACCAAGAACGTTCTCCGTTTTCTGTTTTCATAACCAAAATCAATCTTAAGTTATTTTCTTAAGTTTTAGTAGGAATTTTTAAAAGTTGCATTTACAATTCAAACTCCCCTTTCTTGTAAATCAACATTGTTACTTCAAGTGGTACTTCTCGAGATTCAACAAGGTGGAAGGATATTAGGTGTCTAGAGGTTCGAGGTGGGGGTAGTTAGAAAGAATGATTCTCATACAACTTAGTAAGAAAATAAGGTAATGGTGGTGATACTTTGTTTTGGTTGACATGTGGTAGGTAGGCGAGCTTTTACGTAGTAGGTTTAGTCGGTTGTTTGGAGTGGTGCGTGATATTTTTATACTAGTGGCAAAAATGCTTAGATTGGGGTGGGAAGCTGGGGGTTATGTCGTAGTTTTTTTCAATGAAAAAAGAAGTTGGTGGAAGAGTATGTTTTGTTGTTTGTTAATGTTCAATTGTAGGATCGAGTTAAGGATCTCTGGCAATAAAAAAGTACTATGTGCAAAGTGTACTATCTGAAAAATGCCTATCAAGGAAAGAGTCAACTTTTTTCAATCTTATGTGGTTAGTGTGTATGAACTATATGAAAAATGAGTCATATTGTATTTAGACAAGAATGATACAACACTATTGAGACGGCATAACGTGTTAAACTACTATGTTGATAATAGTTTCGCTATAAAGGAAATACTTTGGGCATGACTTTAATGAATTGTGGTCTAACCTAATTCATGGTTTGATGTAGTTTTTTTTATTTTTATTTTTTATTTTCAGAGTTGTTTTTGATTTGTAGATATGGTTTTATTCTTCAGACTCTCTTTATTTTATTGTTTAATTGCATTTTGTTAATTTTTTATTTTATATATTCTTATTCTTCGCACATATTGTGCTTTGAATTTTATTTATTTTAATATATTATTTGATTGTTTAAATAATAATAATAATAATAATAATAATAATAATAATCTACAAAACTACTAATTACCAAACTAACACCACCACCGCACCATCTACATATAAATAAATTAATTAATAGATATGGAAAACATTAAATTAAACCTATGATATATAATAGGAAAAGGATGAGTTATGATAACTCTTTGTGTTGGTTTCTTTAAAATTGTCTATGTAGAATAGTACAAAAACGACTTCGAATTTCAACATGTATTTTCTGTTAAATTCAAGCGACGATGCATGCTATCTTTTTCTTCTCGACATGATCGGTAAAAAAGAGTTGCTACTAGTATGAAGATTGCTTTAGAAATGTAATTATTTGTTACAAGGACCCAACCGCAAAATCTATTTCCACTTTTCTATTAGGTTGTAGACTCTTGGTGTGTGGAAGCAACTTACCAAGTGTTTTAAGATTCTAAATTTTTTTTACATCAATCTCAACTCAAAATATTAAGATATCATAAGATATCAGATGTATGAGTTATCGCTTTTGTATATCCAACATTTAACTTATTATTTTTAAATGTATGACTTAATTACTCACACTTGACTCAAAATCATGAAACAAAAAAGCTTCAACTAGATAGCATACTAATAAAATAATATAGAAACTCTAAAATTGAAAAGTTTAATGACAAAAAAATAGCATCGGACAAATTGTTACAATATATAGACTTCTCTCATTTTACAAGAGGAAATAAAAGAATAAAAAATAAGGTTAAAGTGTTTATGACTGACGTGAATGGTAATGAAAATAGAGTCTTGAACTACTTATTCCTTTACAATTCCAAACAACATAAGAGTTTTCGAATTCTTCAATTTCAACAAAATCCATCAATCTCCACCTTGATTGAAATTGGCGCATCTTCATTTTTCATCGTCGACGCCGAAAATCATAGTTAAAAAAAAAACTATCATACTCTACCATAAAAAAATTATATTTCAGTTAAAGTTAAATCATTCCAAAATTTTTTCCTACATGCCTGAAATTTATAGTCCAACTGTCATTTTGACTTTTTCAAGAAATTTTTCAACAACTAACATAATTTCACAACATATCTTATATCAATGTCAATTAATGTCTACATGTAAATCAACTACTTCAGTAATTATAATTGTATCAACGCATCATTGATTTAAAAATTATATTTTATTATTTTTTTAAAAGTAAGGTGAATACCACGTGGATCCTTCTAATTTGCTTGCTTTTGCGCCTTAAAGTTAGACAATTTATTTCCAATTGTTGAGACAAAGATTGTCCCCTTTCCATAGATCCCTCCAAGCAAATTATAGTGGATACCCATTTTGCATCGACATTACCTTCCTTACCAATTGAACAAATGTCACGCCACCTTAACAAGTTTGTCTTTCCACATACTGCACTCTACGAGCAAAGTAATTACTCAATTTAGACCAAACGACATTGCTTTCGGAAAGGCTTCTCCAAATTCACTTACTTAACAATGATAAATTAAATAAGTGCAAATTTTTTACACCAAGTCATCCTTCTTCTTTTGAGAGACACACTTATATATTTTGCTAAGGGTATAGTGTACATTTTGAATAAGAAAAAGATAAAATTGATAATAATGAATATTGTATAAATAAATTCTAAAACATGTTTATCACACTAATTTTTATGTTTTACTTATCCTCATTAATTTATGTATATTAGAGAAGAATTACTTTCAAGATATTTTAGAATCTTTGAATTGAATTGCACATTCACGTCAAATCTATCGATAATTGATAGTTTACATATTTTATTTATTCTTGTGTACTAGAGAAAAGAAAAAATGACTCATAAATATTTTTGATAAAAATTTAATTTATATAACATGAAAATCGTGTTCTTTTGTCTACCTCTAAATTATCTCTATTTAAAGAGAAACTCATTTTAATTGGTAAAATAAAACAACTCTTAAAAAGTTCACAACTCTTGGTAAGTTAATAGATGCATTAAATTCAAACATCACAACCACTACGAGAAATTAAGTTATTTAATTTTCTTACTTTAATATAACTATTAGAAAATTCTAAATATATTTTAAAAATTCTCGTCACAAAGCACATCCGAACTAATCTTTCTATCTTCCAACTCTTGTTCTCATACAAATCTCAATTGAATTTGATTCAACTCATTTAAAACCTTCATCAATGTCTTATAAAAAGAGAAACTAAAAGTGATAAAGTATTTAAGACATATTTCCTCTGTCCTTGAACTTTGTTCTTCTAGACTTAAACACACATGTTAAGAAATGATAAATTTAGTCTATTTTACCTTTCATTAAAAATAAAATTCATTTAATATATATTTTTAGGATTTTAAGGATATAAAAGAAATAATGTCATTAATTACATCTTAGTTTTTTAAAAGAACTAAAAATTTAGGACAAGAGTAAAATACTAAAAAGGAGTACCTCCTATTGATAAGTGACAACCTTTATTGATATTATCTATTACAAACATAACTAACCAAAACAAGTCAAAAGGTGAATGTGGAGGGAA
Source organism: Cicer bijugum (assembly GCA_037974875.1). Lineage (NCBI taxonomy): Eukaryota > Viridiplantae > Streptophyta > Magnoliopsida > Fabales > Fabaceae > Cicer > Cicer bijugum. Next base: position 7,842,597 of record JBBPBT010000152.1, on the reverse strand, counting down.
CAAAGTTCTTTTGTAAAATTCCAAAATCTAATATATAAAAAATCACATTGTGGAGATTATACATTAGCACCAAAGCTTTATATTTTCGCAAGAGTTTTAACCTTTGTGCATCATCCTTAGAAGTTAAACTAGATCCTAGACTCGATGCACAGGAAGGTAATATAATGTTTTTTTATAAGTTCAATTATATAATGATTTTTATCATATTATTTTTTTTATGTTTTGAAGGAAAAAATGTTGTTTAAGATTGACGTCAATATTTATGTATAAGATGTAAAGATAATAAAAATAGTTAACTTAGTTTACTATGATTTTAAAGAAAAAATATTGCTTAAAATTGACATCAAATTTTAATCATAAAATCTAAAGATAATAAAATTACACATTTTTATTTTTTTATGTTAAAAATAGTTGACCGAGTAAATGATGCTTTTGAAAAAAAATAAAAACTATTTAAAACTGAATATAATTGTAGGTCAGGTTAGGTGATTAAGCTGAAAAATATCCAGAACAACTTTTCCCACTATTGGGTTGACTAGTAATAGTAGTTGGTTTGAACTAATGAGTGTCACAATAAACCAATCCTCGAACCCGATATTTTTGTAATAATAATAATAACGAAAAAGAAGAAGAAAACAATCCACCAAATTATTAAACCATTAGTTAGTATATAAATAATCATTTTTTTATATTCTAATTTAATATAAAATTTAATGACTCACACTTGAATTCATCATGAATGTATATCTAACATGAACCAATGTGAACGTATAAAAATTGTGGGGGTAGATGTATCATTGTTGTATAGGAAAAAGGACGAATTATAAAAACTCTTTCGGTTGGTTTCTTTTAAATAGTCAATTTTACGACTTCAAATTTCAACGTGTCTTTTTCTGTCAAATTCAGCTGATCGATGCATGCTATCCTTTTCCTCTTTTGGTAAAATACCCTTTGATCCAAGTTTTCTTTTATGTGGACTTATGCATGCTTACCTTAACAATATAATAAATTCTAATACTAACTATAAAATATTTAAATGCAAACTTCAAAAATTATTAATTCATTTATTATGAAACTTAAACAAATAAATATATATTTTTGGTCATAACCATCGATGGTCCTTACCATGGACGGAAGGGGCGACCTTCCAAGCCCTATATTTTTAAGGGTACTAAACTTTTATTTTACTTTGGTATAAACATGAATTGTTTTCTTAATACATGCACCGCATATAAAATAATATTACATAATTATGTTATTGTTGCATTTGTTAAACCATTTCTTTTTTAAATAAAAATAGTTAGTTTTATTTACGATTTATTATATCAAATAGATTAAATAGTCTTGCTTTGATTTCTAAATAAATTAAATGATACTCAAATAATCATATGAACACCATTTTATTGGTCGTCTTAGGTACTTAAATATGAGAATCGACTTGTTTAAAAAATAAACAAATAGAGAAATTTAAATAACTCAATCAAAATATAATAAAATAACGTAAAAACTCTTAACTCGAAGAAAAAATCATGATGGTTGTCTAATGACAATCATATAATATTATGTGAAAATTATTACAACATATATAGACATCTGCCAAACAACCACATGGTCTCAATAGACTCACACTCTTCAAAACAAATATTTAAATTACAACTCACAATAGTCTAATACAAAAGTATAAGAGAAAAAAAATTCAAATACATGCTTAAAGCATTTATGACTAGTGTAATTTATAATGAATAACTAGAGTTATCTATTCAACATTAAACTCCCTCTTTCTTTATAATTTTAAACACTGTGGGACTATTTTAATTTTCTCAATCTCAACTAAATGTGAACATAACCCTGATCATAACTATCTAGTTATATAAAAATGACCATGTTAATGTGGAGTCACTCTAATGATAAATAAATCTTGTAACCTAGAAATTGAAATCAGATACTATCTAAATTATTCAAATAATTAAGAACATATGTTTTACACTTAAAATTTTATTGAATTTAATTTATTTGTCATGATTCATATAAAATGATTTTACACATTCATCTAATTTAATCGGATCTTACTATTTAGTAGACATGACAGAGAAAACTTGACTAATCGGGTGCAGAGTGTTTTGTCTACCCATCCCGCTCCGATTAATCAGAGAAAACTCGCATCTACCTCCTTTTCATAGCAAGAATGAAATTTAGTTCACATGTGATAAGGGTTCGGGTTTCCTCATCCCACTTCCATAATCATTCCTATATATAATAAATTTAAATAACATATTTATTATAATTAATATAGTAAAGTAATAATTATTATACAATAATAAAATTAAAAAATATTAAAATTATATTTTTTATTAAAAGAAGACTATAATTTCTAACAATATAATAGTGGAGCAGATTCGAAGATAGGTGCAGTGATCTCAATATCGCAAATCCGTCAATTCTAAATTTTAATTTCGTGAAACTTGCGTCCGCTTTCACACCTATTCTAAGTGAATTTTCTCAACCAAATCAGTATGGTTCGGATGTCATCCCGACTATTTAGATATACGTTTGTGTAGCATCTTAGAAACAATACAATTGATAGTTTAATGATAAAAATTTATATATATATATATATATATATATATTTATATATAGTAACTTTCATTATTTGAAATTGGAATATATACAACTTATGTCAAAATTTAGAACACCAACCTACTTTTAAATATTCACCATTTTTAATTTGATTTGCCACCAACTTTTATTCAGAGTAACTTTGACTACAAAGAAACCACGTTTTATTACTTTTTCTTGAATCAAAACAAAACCTTACCGATGATTTTATTATAAAATAGTATATAAAATACTAATTTTCACAAAAAAATGACCAATTATAGGCCGTTTCTTATTTTTAAGTAAACAAATAAATAAATTAAAAAATATGTCAAAAATAAATAATTTTCATGAAATTGAATTGTAATTAAACTTTTTCAATTAATGAAGAGTCTCCCTGATAAACTTATTCAATAAATATTTAAAGAAACATATATATTAAATGAATACTAATTTAAAAATGATTTTTCATATCAAATTAAATTTAAGATATCTCAACAAGTTATTTCATTATGTAAAAAAAAAAAAAGTTCTTCCATTTTAAACACAAAATTCTAGGACAATTTACATATAAATGCTTTGAAGGCAAGTTGAAGTATAAGAAAAGTCATTTTATTTTATTATATATATATATATATATATATATATATAGTTAGCCTTGGAACACATATCCAGTTAGAGAAAGACACATTAAACTATAGCTACAAGAGAGAGAGAGAAAAAAAATGGGAAAGAGCAAGGTTCTAGTTGTTGGGGGTACTGGTTACATTGGGAGAAGAATAGTTAAGGCAAGTTTAGAACAAGGACATGAAACCTATGTTCTTCAACGTCCAGATATAGGACTTGATAGTGACAAGGTTCATATGTTGTTATCTTTCAAGAAACAAGGTGCTCATCTTGTTGAAGGTTCTTTTTCTGATCATAAGAGTTTGGTTGATGCTGTTAAGTTGGTTGATGTTGTTATTTCAACTATGTCTGGTGTTCATTTTCGATCTCATAATTTGATGATGCAACTCAAACTTGTTGAGGCCATTAAGGATGCTGGGAATGTTAAGGTATGTTTATAGATCATTATAAATTCTTTTGTATAACTAAATTTAGACCGTCAAAGTTTAAATACGTGATTAATTATGTTTAATTAATAATTGAATATTTTTAATCACTTAAAAATTTAAAGTTTAAAATTAATTGACGAAATTTTACGTAATATTAAGTATATTTATTAATTATTTTTGAACGTAATTATTTGTCATTTAAAAAAATGTCAAATTTTAATTGTATTATTTACGCTATATATATAAATAAATGTGAAAGTGTTGAAATTTAATTTTAATTTATTTATGAAATGCCAAAATATTAATTTTATTTTATATGAGGTCAATTGTTTATTTTAAAAGAATCAATCAGTGCTTATTTATTAATTTGAGTTACACAACAAACCATTAGTTATATATGAATTATTTATCCATTGGAATTTATGGAGGAAGTTGGAAACTTTATTGTAAAAGTCGAAGTTATGTGACTGAATATGAAGTCGAAGTCAAATTTATACAAATATATAAAAATACTAGAGGTACCCTACTCTATATATAGTCAAGCCTAATTAATATCTACCTTCAACAGGTTTATATTAATATATACTTTATTTTTAACATTTTTTTTTATATTTTTTAAGGAAATCTTAATCAACATTTTTATTTCTCAAATTTTTATTATATTTAGCTTGATGATAAAAGTGTTAAAAAGTTGGTTATAATGGAGATTTAGTGTTAGATGCTCACAATCAAAATATTACCTAACACTTATTTTTTGCTTTGATTAACTACTACATTACTATTTTACATTTATAATGGAAGTTTTCTTTTTAAATAAAAAAAGATGAAAGTCAAATCTCTCACGTCGTAGTGTCTGAAGTGAGGTACAAACTCTAAAGTCAAATTAAACACCGACTTCGAATTAATATTACAAGGCGAATTATTAAATTAATGACCATAATAACTCTAAATATAATAAGAATGACATATCTAATTTTAACTCAATAGATGTAAATTAATTATTTTATTTGTTCAAAACTACATTATTATATATTAAAGTTATTATAATAACATCTCGAAAAAAACTATAATATCATATAGAAAATCAATTTTTTTTATTAACAATTAATTGATAATTTAATTTTGATACTAAAATGGTATGTTTTTCTATAGAAGTATTTACTTAGACTTATGATACAAACTTTGACTGATATGTTTTATGTCCTATTTTTGCTACCACAAGCGTTTCTTGCCTTCAGAATTTGGCATGGACCCTGCTCTAATGGGACATGCCCTTGAACCAGGAAGAGTCACATTTGATGAGAAAATTGCTATAAGAAAAACTATTGAAGATGCCAACATTCCTTTCACTTACATCTCTGCCAATTGCTTCGCCACCTATTTCGCCGGCAACCTTTCTCAGATGGGGACACTCTTTCCTCCACGAGACAAGGTGGTTCTTTATGGCGACGGCAATGTCAAAGGTACATCAAATCTTAGAAATATTAATGAATTAATCAATTTATAGTACATTTTTAAACTAAATAAATAAATTAGTCCTTAAATTTTGGGAGTGTGGTCCAATTTAGTATATATCGAATAAATACTTTAATTAATCAATTTATGTGTATTTGGTCTTTTTATTTTATTTTTAATGTGAGCTATGACACAAAATCTTAGAATTGACACAATGAGATATGTGGTGTGTTTGTGGCAGTTGTTTACATGGATGAAGATGATGTTGCAACATACACAATAAAGACAATTGATGATCCTAGAACATTGAACAAGACAATATATCTAAGGCCACCAGAAAACATTCTCACTCAAAGAGAGCTAATTGAGAAATGGGAGAAACTTATTGGAAAGCAACTAGACAAGTCTACCATATCTGAACAAGACTTTCTTTCTTCCTTGAAAGGTAAAACACACCCTTTACATAAAATAAATAAAATAAAATTATATACACAACAACAACAACAACAAAAAAGTAATTATTTTATTTTTATTTTTTTCGAAATGAAATATAAACAAAAATTTTATCTAAACAATTAATCTATTAGTCTTAAATTAAAGTGATATATCAATTATTTAAATAGAACTTTTTTAATATTTCATCCGAGATAAATAATTTATTGACTTTTGATTGGTGGAAATTCAGATTTGGACTTTACAGGCCAAGTAGGAATGGGACATTTCTATCACATTTTCTATGAAGGGTGTTTGACAAATTTTGAAGTAGGGGATGGAGAAGAAGCATCAAAGCTTTATCCAGAGGTGCACTACACACGCATGGATGAATTTCTAAAATGTTATGTGTGATGAGATTATAGAAGCATAAAAAATTATACTTTTTTGTTCTTCAAATTAATAAAATAAATCTTGGTATGTAATCATGTTTACTTTAATTGTGAACTTGTTTCATTTTTTCAACACAACAAATCTACCTACATAATGATAACCAAGATTGTGTGTGATTTTGGTATCCTCTCAACTAATGAGAAACTAATACGATGAAATTGAACAAACTTTCATATTGGAATTTTATTCAATTAAGTGGTGTTCGCTTAATTAATAAACCTTAATCAACAGTGAATCGTTGCGCATATAATTTGAGTTTAAATTTTAATTAAAATAACTTTTAGTCAAATTTTATTTATTTTTTGAATAAAATTTAAATTTTAAGAGTAATGTCTTTCTCTTGAAAATAAGTAAGAAAATTAAGACTAAAAAAATATTTAAATTTACCCATACTTGATTTTGTGAAGAGGTTTGTCCTTTGAAAATAAGAGCTACTAATGCTATCTTTGGATTCAATATTTGAAAAAGTAAAAGTGATTCTTTTAGAAATTATTCTAACATAAAGCTATTTTAAATTTTAATTTTCTCATTCAGTTTCACTTTTACCTAAATGTATATAAATATGTATTAAAAAAATATATATATTTAAATATAAATCAATTCATACTAATATTATAAACAAATGATGTTTTGAAGGAGCATTATCTTTATACTATTCTAAAATAAAATAAAAATAAAAATAACATTTAAAAAATTCATATATTTAATATTAATTTTTAACTAAATATATCAACTTTTTATACATCAATTTTTCTTATATTTAATAAGTTTGGATTTTATAACTTGTGTAAGAACACTTAAAGCAAAACAACACACACTACAAATTAGATTTACCAAAATATTTTCACAACAAATTTCTTCTAATTAAAAATGTAGAGCCATTGAATATAAATCACATCTCTGCTAACTTTATTAAGATAATTAAAATTAAAGTTGTATCATAAAACGCTTATAACACTGTATTAAAGATAAGTGTTTAAAAATATTAATTTTAATACACATAAATAACATATCAAATAATTTTATATATTTTAAAAAATTTATAGATATAATCTGATAGAAATTTTCTGACTTTTAAGTTATTGGATTTATTGGTGCATGAAAAGAGATGAGATGAGAGGTAGAAGTTGTAAATGGTGCTATCCATTACTAAGTCTAACGCCATGTTCTCTATTTCTCCTATCGCATCTAAGGTAACTAACTAATAACTTCCCTTTTTGCTTTTTTCTTCAAATTTTCCTTCTATCTTCTCTTATTCTATCGCTTTTTTCATTCTCTAGCTTCTCAACTTTCAATCTTTTTCGCTTCAAAATCATCCTGTTACTTCAAAGCTACCTACAAATCCGAATTCAGCAATTTGTTTTTCTGTTTCCGGTGATGCCAATGCTTCTCTTCAATCTGATGTGCCTTTCCCTCTTGATTACTCCCACCTTCTTCAACAAGTTTGTTACTCTTTCATTATCTTTTCTTTGCTTTCATTTTTTGCTTTATTGCAATCTTCAGATATTGTTATATCAGTATTATTGTGTGTACACTAATATATGTTATTTTATTGAACCAATTGCTTTAAAAGGGTAGAATTTTTTCATATTTAGATAACAACTTAATTAAATCTTAGCTTATTATATAAGCTCTTATGTATAATATGTATATGTTTTTTCTATAACAAAATATAAAATAAAATCAAACTGATTTTCTATAAGTTATGTAGTTTATAAAAAGAAGTTGAAAATAGTCTATGGACATCTCATAAGCTTTTTTATATGTTCTCCAAATGGTCTCTGTTAAGTGTTTATGCTAATAGATAAGTTGAAATGTGTTGAACCAAACAGACACTATTGTTTTCGTAATGGCTTTAGATTGTCGCCGCTTCAAGGTCGTATATAACAAAAAATTGCAGTCAAATATGGATGATGTGGCTGCATTTGTAGTCGCGGTTTAGTACGAAGACATCAAAAACGTTGATGTTAGCTTCCATAATTGTGGTTGCAAACTGTTTGTTAAAACGATGCTAATAGAACGTGCTAAAATTGGTGTATTTCCAACAGGCTAAAGTTGCAGTGGATTTAGCCATGAAGGATAACAAACAGCTAATGGTGAGTCATATCTGATAATAGTTTTATTAGGAATTGAGAATGAAATTTACACACTCCAAACTGAGGAGCTGATCTATTTTAGAGACTATAATGAACAAACACAATCTTAAACAGGAGATTGAGTTTCCCACAGCTGGACTTGCATCCGTACCAGGTCCTAAGTATTTCGGTTTCTTAGTTTTTTTTGCTACATTTGTTTCAACTTATATGCAAATTGAACTAATCGATTCATTGCGCTGATTATATATCACAGGTGATGGAGAAGGTGGAATTGAGATGACAGGAAGCATGCAATTGATTCGTGAATTTTGTGACATCTTCATTTCTTCAGAGAAAACGACTCGAACTAGAATAGTAATCTTCTTGATTTACAGCACCATTCTTCTTTATGACCAAGCTTATCTTGATGAAAAGGCCTTTCTTCTCTACATGTAAAAAATTTGTCTGTGCACCTTGATTTTCTTTCACTTAACTTGGAAGTTGATTTTGGTTAAAAGAATACAATCTAACGAAGTCTTTAGTTAGTTTCAAGTCTCTTGTTCTATAACTTGTATTCATAGCATATGAGCATCCATTAGTACACTACCGAGGATTGAGATTGTCAATTGTTTGATTGGTCCAAATATTTTGCATTATGTGTGTGGTGATATCTTTCTTCGTATGTGTGCTTTCTACAAAGCTATTGAATTGAAGTCATTCAAATTTTTTTTTAGTTTTTTAGAGATGATCATGGGAAAATTTTAATTGTATAACACAACCTCATCATCAGTTCCAGTTGAAATTGATGACAGCCTTGTAAAAACCAGTTTTTTCCAGAAGCTAGTGAAGTTGACTTTGCGAGACAATCCGTCTTCAGTGGAGCTTCTTTTAAGTTGGACTATCTGACAAAGCCTTCATTTTTTGAAGATTTTGGTTTTGTTAAGAAAGTAAAAATGTCAGACAGAGTGAAGGAAGGAGATGAACTTTTCTTAGTTGCCTACCCGTATTTCAATGTCAATGGTAGATCCAAACTTCCTTTGTTACTGTTATCGCTACTATAAACAATGGAAGGAAGTTTTATGACTATTGTTTCATTGTATTTCAGAAATGCTTGTTGTGGAAGAACTTTACAAAGAAGCTGTCTTGAACACTGATCGGAAACTGATAATTTTCAACGGAGAACTCGATCGTATCAGATCTGGGTGTATCCTTTTACAAGATTGTACAGCTTGTTAATATTTGAGCTGGTTCCACCTGGTCATACCTATCATTTATTAAAAGTTATTTTCTTGCAAATGTATTTGTTTGGTGATGATTAGAAAATGAAGTATGATTTTTCAGAAAACAAGTTTTACTCTCAAGTCTCTATATCCTTTCAGATTTACTCAGCAAGTAGTTATATCCTTAAATGTATCAAGATTATCCACCGTTCTTTTATCCAAAGCTTGCCGGACTTACAAAGTCCTTTCTACCTGGGATGGAAACTGTGTATTACATTCATAATTTCAAGGGTCGCAATGGAGGAGTCCTTTTCAGGTAACTCAACCAGTTTATTGTGTTGGAAAGTCATGCAGTAATCTAGGAAATGTTCAATGTCTTGTTTGGATATATGCATGCAATGAAATTTGCTGATAGCTAGACTTTATTTGGCTTAATGAAACTACTTATGAAACTTGTTATATTTACCTTATTGTTGAATACATATGAACACTTATTTATGTGTTGTGTCATGACTCATGTGTATTAATTTCATTTTGTGTAGGTGCTATCCAGGACCGTGGAAGGTCCTGAGAAGAATAGGAAGTAGTAAATATGTTTGTCTGCATCAGCAAGATACTATGCCATCCCTTAAGGAAGTTGCACTTGACATTCTTCCATCAACTTGAATGGTGTTTATACTTTTAATAGATACCATTTACAAAGTTGTTGCTGTACAGTTTACAAATTTATCTAAGCAATACAAGTTTTCAATAGAATTTGTGTTTCTTCTGATATTTCTTCTTCTTTTTTTATTTTTTTTTTATTGGCGGTGGCGGTGAAACCGGTGGGGCCATTTTCCGTGACCTGACCCCACACTATCTACTATTCTTTTAAGTCCAACCTAACAGTCAAAATCAAATGTTCTTCTTCTTGCTTCCTATAAAACACAGAACAATAACATATTCATTCATACACTCAAAAACCAAATTAATGTCTCAAGAAATTTGCATAGTACCATTTTTTGGACAAGGCCATCTTTTACCATGTTTCCAACTATGCAATCACTTAACTTCCATAAACTTCAACGTCACACTTCTCATCTCCTCCAACCTCACCACCTCCGTTCCCTCTTCACTCCTTCAAAACCCTCTCTTTCAACTTACTATAATCCCATCGTCACCGATGAGCTTGCTATTACCGCCTTCGCCGGAACACCACCACGACGACCTTGCTAAAGGGCTTCAAAACATTTTATCTAACTACCATAGTCCATCCCGACCCGTTTGTGCCATTGTTGACGTCATGATGAACTGGTCGAACGATGTTTTCAAGAAATTCGATATTCCGACGGTGGCGTTTTTTACCTCCGGCGCATGCTCCGCCGCCATGGAGCTTGCAATATGGAAAGCCCACCCTTTAGATATGAAACCAGATGAGATCTGTTTTCTTCCCGGGTTACCCGAAGATATGGCGGTTACTTATTCGGATCTAAAACGACGTCGTCATGATCCTCCTCCTCCTCCTCCACGTGGACTGGGGCCCAGAAAGATGGGTCCACCTAAACTAGGAGAACAGCCATCGTGGTTGGATGAGATACGAGAAACAATTGGTTTGATGATCAACACGTGTGATGATCTTGAGCGTCCATTTATTGATTACATTGCAAACCATGTTGGTAAACCGGTGTGGGGTGTTGGACCGCTTTTGCCGGAGCAGTATTGGAAGTCATTCGGTTCAGTTATCCATGATCGTGATTTTCGGTCGAACCGGTTGTCTAGCGTAACCGAAGAAGAAGTGGCCCAGTGGTTAGATTCTAAGCAACGTGGATCGGTGTTATACGTGTCGTTTGGCAGTGAGGTGGGTCCCACAATGGAAGAGTACAGGGAACTAGCTCAAGCGCTGGAGTTATGTGAGCAATCGTTTGTATGGGTAGTTCAACCCGGTTCGGGTAGACCGGGTCCTCCTCATGCGGGTTTGGGAGGGAAACCCGGTTCAAGCAAACCAGAAACAGAAGAAGGGTATTTTCCTGATGGATTAGATAGTAGAGTTGGGAATAGAGGTTTGATAATACGTGGATGGGCACCACAACTATTGATACTGAGTCACACATCAACGGGTGGATTTTTATCCCATTGTGGTTGGAATTCGACAGTGGAGGCAATTGGACGTGGGATTCCATTGTTGGCGTGGCCTATAAGGGGTGATCAACACTATGATGCCAAGTTGGTGGTGGGTCATCTTAGGGTGGGTTATATGGTATCTGATGATCTATCAAAAAATGTAACTAAGGATGATATAGTTGAGGGGATACAGAGATTGATGAGTGATGAAGAAATGAAGAAGAATGCTGAGGTTGTTAGTGCAAAGTTTAGGAATGGATTTCCAAGAAGTTCAGTAGCTGCTTTAGATGCTTTTAAGGATTGTATCAATCAGAGATCTGTTTAGTGTTTAGGTTCCTTTGCTCAAACTTCTTTAGTGCTGCATCTAGAATACCTATATAAATTTTAAGAAGTTTGTAAAAGTTTTATAAAATCGTTTGCTAGAATAGATTTAGATTCAGTCCAGATATATCGTAGTATATGCGAACTATTACTACTAGTTTTAATAAAACCCTTCAACCATTGTCTTCTTCTAATTCAAAATTAACATATTTCAGGGACGAATTTTAAGCTAAAAGAAATTAATAATAATAATAATAAAGTGATGGTACCGAAATGATGAAGAGAGTGAGAGAAGGATCGGTAACGAGGTTGATCGAGTATACGGTGTTAGCCACCCACAAGGATAAAGCTAGGCCAACTCCGCATAGCAAGTTGACTGTGAAGGCCTCTGAATCTGAGATTGCCGGCGATGCTTCTGCGACTGAGGCTTTAGACGCCGTTGTTTTCTCACTGCCTTTTTTCCGGCGATCCATTATTTGAATTAAATAGCCAATAGAATTTAAGCAAGAAAATGAAACCGTAGTTACCATATACCGGGGTCCGGAACTCAGGTTTTTTTTACTTTCTTTTAAAGATATATTCCCACTATTAAAATTACAACAATGCTGATTATTATTTATTACGAAGATGTGGAAGTGTGTCGAAATGACCTCCATAATACTAAAGTGTGTTCAAATGTTTTAATTATTTCACATCTTTTATTTGTAAATGATTGTTTCTTGTTTTTTAAAGTCTTTATTAGAGAACCATAGATTATGAAAAATATATTGTATGTTTACGAAGTTGCGTCGTGTGAATCTATAAATTTATAAAAATTTGAAGTGTTTTGTAGTAGAAATGTGAATGAAGACTTGAAAGAGTTTTAGCAGTTGACTCAAATATTCATAAACACAAGATTGAATCTAACTAAATTTATATAAAAGGAAAATGGAAAGTGAGAAATAGTCAATGGAGTGCTATTCTATTTCTCTTTCATATTCCCCCATTGTTGCAGAGTCACTTCCTCACTTCCTATCCATTATCAATTAACTCAAGTGGGACAAACTCGCATACACAAATGCAATGAAGGTATGAGTTTTAAAAATAAATGTTTTCAATATATCCATGTTAGGTAAACAAGGATGGCGGTTATTATCTAACCTGGACAACCTTGTCACTCGTCTTTTCAAAGCTATATATTTGTGATTTTTGGTCTGCTAACCTTGGTCATAATTCAAGCTATGTTTAGAGGAGCATTTGAAGTACAAAACCACTTACGCATGCGGGATCCTGTTGGAGTATTGGAAACATATCCAATATCCCTTTGTGGAATAACAATTGGCTAAGTGATGGGTCTAACTTTGTTAAACCACTAGGGGTGTCTGATCAACATGCAAATGTTTGTCTTGATAGTTTGCTTATGCCTTGGCATAAAGAATGGAATAGATCCCTTGTTACAACAATGATTGGTCTAACACCACTCAAAAGATTCTCAAAACACCTATTTTTGACTCAATGAGAGAGGATATCAGGGCCTGGAAAGCCGATTCTAGTGGTATGTATATTATCTAAAGTGTCTATCGATTTTGTCTGAACGACTTCATTGATACTTCAATTTTCAAAATGGTTGGCAGCTGAAATCTAATTTGGATGTTAAAGGTACTACCAAAGGTTAAAAATCTTTTGTGGATAATTTATCAGAATTATCTTCCTACGAGCTCAAGCCTACACCGGAATGGTGCCAATTGTCCTAATCATATTGTTTTGTGTGATGATAGTGTCAAAGATAGTTTGTGTGTCTTCTTTTTGTGCAGGAATGGTATGAATTGTTGGCAACAATGCAATTTTGGAGATATTGTGCAAGCGGTCACTGTTCGAGCAAACTCTACTGCAACTGTGATTTTTGCTCTTTTGCAAAGACTCGATCACACCCAAGGGGTCTCGATGCCAATGATCATGTGGAGTATGTGGCAACAACAAAACAATCGCATATGACACTACATCAGTAAAAACCCAATGCAAGTCATCAACCGCAGTATGCAACTACTAGATGAGTGGAAGTTGACACACAATCTACAACAGTGGTGAAGGTCAAATAATATAATTAACTCCTCCACTATTTGAGATAGAATGTATGAATGTGATGTAGATGTCTTTTTCTCTAGTCTCTTTAATCGTATTGCCATTGATATATGTATTAGAGATGATGGAGGACATTTTGTCTTAGCCAAAACAGAACAGTTCACACTCATCTCCTCAGTAACTGAAGGAGAAACATTCGGGTTATTAAGTATTTTAAAGTGGGTTCACGATCTTCAACATACATCAGTAATTTTGAATTAGATTCAAATTGTGTTGTGGATCGTTTTCATTCCATAAAGGAAAACAACACTTAATTAGGTATTATTGTTTCTGATTTTTTTAGCTATTTTTCATTTTCATTTTAGAAACTCCCAAATTGAGTTTGTTATGAGACAAACAAATAAGACGACTCATGTGCTAATAAAGGTAACTAAATATATCATTAGTCCTCATATTTTTATTGATATTATAAATTATAATCATTATATTATTATTAATAAAATACTATAAACACTTTTGAATAATAATAAAAACATATAATTATCTTGTCACATGATTATGTTTAATATATCGTGTTGTTTATAAACATGATGGATCAATTTTTTTTTCAAACAACACGTTTACGTTAAAACAAAAATTTGTGAAATTTGAGTAATAAAAGAATTTAATTTAAAAAATTGATTATTTTTTTGAATGTAATAAAATAAAGAAATATAAAATACAATTAAGTATTTATTTTAATATAATATATTATAAATAGTTTGTCCGAACTAGAAAAATTTAAGAAACTATAAAACTATTCATCTTTGTAAGTATCAAATTTACTCTATAATAGAGATATTTATATTACGAGCTTAATAAAAAAAATGGGTTTATCTAAAACATGTGTATATAAAATATGCAAAACCTAAAAAATTTGTGTTTATAAAATATGCAAATGTTGAATGGTCTAATATAGTTTGAACATTTCTTTTATAGAGAAGTGTTTGACTTTTATAAAAATATGTATTGTGGAGAAAAAAGTGTTTGATTTTAGAAAAGTGTTTGTGAGATAAAGAACAATAGTTTATTTCCCCAAAAAATTTAACATTGTAGAGAAAAAAAAGGTAAAAAAAAGAAGAAGTTAAACACAAATAGTTATTATCTTTTTATAATTTTAAATGTTTTGTATTATGTTCTTTATCATTAAGAAGTCCAACAATATACTTAATAGATTAATTATCAAAACGTAACAAAATTTTATAAAATAATAAATTTGAAAAATATTTTATAAAATTAATAATTAAATTCAACTATTCATATGTTCATTGATCAAATTAACAGAAACGTGTAAAGTTAGTCATAAATTATTTTGATGAATTTAATTTATATATATTGTTTGTGTAAATTAACAACCATTCATATATGAACATAATTAACAACCATTCATATACGAACATATTTAAAAAATATGTTATTAAGTTGAGTACAAAATAAAATATTTATATTCTGGTAGATAAACTTGAGAACGAGACAGTGAGTGAGTCAAAGATTGTTTTAGTGACTTAGTAGTGGTAACCGCTTAAAATGATGGAAAGAATAATAAAATCTTATTTATTTCTTTTCACAAATTTTAAATTTGTTAATCATGAGTATATAAATAAAAAAAATATTAAAGTACCGCAAAAAAGGAACTTGGGAAGGCGAAGAGGAAGAGAAAGGTTTTTGCCGTTGGGGTTTACTGACTGCACTTGAGTTGAGAAGAAAGCTGACGATGGATCGGTTGCGTCCTCGTAACAGAGCCGTCTTTTCTGGATTCACTAACGCCGAGGTATCTCTTCTTTCCCTTTTCATTTTTTAAAAGCACTGTTAATTATTCTGTTTTTGTGGGAATTTTAGATAGAAAGTTGGTTTCAGACTAGGCTCCAAGACTCTCCACAAGTCCCTGAAAATGAGTTGTTGTCTCCTCAAGGCCTTTGTAAGGAAGGTGAGAATTCTTGCATGCTTTAATGTAATAAGGATAGTTGGTACTTATGCTGTCTTCAAACATTGTAATGGTCCCGCATAAGATTATTTGATATCCTTGTTGGATTTGTAATTGCTGCTAAGTATATGGTAGTTTGCCTAATTTATGTTTGATGTGTTTCAGCCTTTGGGGTCTATCCAGCTATGTTGCATTTTTTTAATTCAAAGTAATTTCTTAGTGTTGACTATTGTCAATTGTGGATCACAGAAAATAACAGGTTGTTCAAATTTTGCTATGCTACATCGCTATAGCACAGTTAGAGCCTTGAACTAAATATCATATCGTGGAACAGTAGTGGTGTGTTCAAATTTCGCTATGCTATAGCACTATACTTGCTATTTGACAACATTGATGCTACAAATGAAACTTTATAATATGGATTTTATGTTAAACTGCATTGAATATGGTATTAGAGGCATGTTAGGTCAAAGAAAATGACTCTGGGGGTGAGGAAGTGACTGTGCAGCAATGGGGGAGTATGAAAGGGAAATAGAATAGCACTCCATTGACTATTTCTCACTTTCCATTTCCTTTTATATAAATTTAGTTAGATTCAATCTTGTGTTTATGAATATTTGAGAGTCAACTGCTAAAGACTTTAAAAAACAAGAAACAATCATTTACAAATAAAAGATGTGAAATACTAGAACGTTTGAACACACTTTAGTATTATGGAGGTCACTTCGACACACTTCCACAAACATATTAAATTGTTAATTTCGATACATTTCTTTTATCTCATATTACTGAGTACTCTTCGTAATAAATAATAATCAGCATTGTTGTAATTTTAATAGTGGGAATATATCTTTAAAAGAAAGTAAAAAAAACCTGAGTCCCGGACCCCGGTATATGGTAACTACAGTTTCATTTTCTTGCTTAAATTCTATTGGCTATTTAATTCAAATAATGGATCGCCGGAAAAAAGGCAGTGAGAAAACAACGGCGTCTAAAGCCTCAGTCGCAGAAGCATCGCCGGCAATCTCAGCTTCAGAGGCCTTTACAGTCAACTTGCTATGCGGAGTTGGCCTAGCTTTATCCTTGTGGGTGGCTAACACCGTATACTCCATCAACCTCGTTACCGATCCTTCTCTCACTCTCTTCATCATTTCGGTACCATCACTTTATTTCTCTATTTTCATTTTATCTTTTTACTTTTCTTAATTAATTAATTAATTAAATATTTCTCTTATTCTGTATTGTATAGATTACAGAGCTCCCGATTGTGATTCTTCTCTACGGTCGTTATCGACAGAATCGCCAACGATGCTCGGTAATTACGTTTTCCTTAACAATTTCTCAAAAACCGTGCAATTCTATAGTTCTTGTGAATATTCTAGTTTTTTTTTTCTTCCTGTTTTCATATGAATTATGTTCTATGCAGTACCTACGAGCCGTTGGGAGAGGTATTCTAGGAGTGCCAATAGGTTAGTTACTTCAAACTTCAGTTTTTTCTACAATTACTTCTTTTACTGCCATGGTAATGATTGCATTTTACAACGTCATTTAGGTTCGGATGTTGCATTTGAAGTTGACGCAGTAATTACATCACATAATAATTAATTTTGGTCGTCTGGTCTCAAATCAATGACCTAATTGATATTGTGTATAACTATGTGGCTATGTTGTTGCAATGAATCTAGATTTGGGTTTAAAATTAAGGGTGGAAATTTAAAGGAAAATACTTACCTACATTACTATAGGTGCTCTTTTGTATTAAAAATATACATAACCTCTGATAGCTATCTATGATTGTCAAGGGATATGAGGCTGGTTTGAGTGGGAGGGTCAAGAAGAGTGGAGTGATAAGGAAGTTGATGGTTCTATTCCTACCCACAACACAACACTAACACACTAACATTTGTCATTCGAAAAATAATGTATCTATGATTGTCCTTGCATAATTGCCTTGAAAATCAATTTTAATGTTGCTTTTATTACAATTTACAAAACAGCACCTACAACACTTATGGTAAGGGTACTATAGGTCTGTTCTACCGCTAGCAAAGTTCCCCTCTAATAACTGATATTGTTAATATCATGTCTACTTGTTGTTTGATAAATTATAGTTTGTTTCCTTTATGAATGATGCTAGCAACACATTATCTTAACACGCTATTCTTAACACACTTTTTTACCACATGACTTAGTGGAACCTATTTGAATCTCAACCAATATAACCGAATTTGTTGAGAAGAGTGTGTTGCTTGTACCCGTCTTCCTTTAAAGAATCAGTTGTTGTTTCCATCAATGATTACAAAAATGTTATCTTTGTTTTTGTCAAACAAAGAGTTGAACAGGAGGAAATAATACAATTAACAAAAATTTATCTACATATATTTAAAATAAGAAATAAAATAAAAACAATGTGACATTTTTGCTATTGCTAGTGGCATCAAGAAATGAAACAGATAACATATTTTCAAACTAATTTATGAATATTAATTTATGTCAAATAACATTGCTACTTTGTTATTTCATTATGATTTGATTCTTTATTATTTTTTGTTTTTCATTATATTCTCATCATCCATGATTTTGTTACTCTTTTCTTGATAACACCATTGCAAAAGATTTACGAGAGTGGCTTGCTGTTCTGTAAAAACTGATG
This sequence comes from Cicer bijugum, assembly GCA_037974875.1. Lineage (NCBI taxonomy): Eukaryota > Viridiplantae > Streptophyta > Magnoliopsida > Fabales > Fabaceae > Cicer > Cicer bijugum. The sequence continues at coordinate 7,824,214 of JBBPBT010000152.1, read as the reverse complement.
ATACTTCTTGTATCTTTTACTCTGCAGGGGCACTTCTAAATTGTTTAGGAGCTATTGCTTTGGGGGCGCCTGTTACCTTTCAGTAAGTGAAATGAGTTTTTTTTGGAGCACAGTTTTTTTTTTCCTGCACTGGATTGAGGTCATTGTTGACAAGATGTAGGATTAAGTTAAAATATTGCTCCTTTAAACAAAACCAGTTGTTCCCCCTTCTATATTGTGTGTAAAGATGCCTTTTCTATTTCAACATTGAAGATCCCCTAACGACTAGACTGTATATTGACTTTTGCAAATTTACTTGAGACAGGCACCTGGCCAAGACTCTAAGTTGGTCTCTTATGATGTCGTTGTTCACAGTGAGTGACTAATTCGTTGCCATTTTCTTGCTTATAGTCACTGCTTCTAGAATATAATATTTTTGTTTTTAATTGGACTTGTCTTATATACGTGTATCTGTTTAGCTATTGATACTTTACATTCTTTTGTCTGGTTATTCATTTTTTCTTTTGTTTTCTGTTTGAAAAAATTGATCATTTATGGAAATTAACTAATGTTTAGTTGTTTATTGATTATTTTACTATAAGAAAATTGGAACTAGATGTTTTGCAATTCGTCTTATTTTATGAGAAGTTGTAGACTCAGAAAAGGACTGTTAGTATTAGCGTAGTCTTTTTCAAGTTAAAACAAAATCCCATCCATTATCGGCTGATCCATGTTATCCATCATCTAGAACATATACATTTGATCTGGTGCAATTGTGGATGGTCAGATATCAGCCATTGATTTATGTTTTGCTTCTAATCAACTCACCATATAAAAGCTTGACAGTCAGCATATATTGAAGTGAAACTCAGAGAGTTGCATCATTATCACTTTCAGACATGTCACCACAACATCGAATACAAATTAAAACACCTAATTTTTTCTTGGTAGATTTTTTATTATTAAAATCTCCTACAGTTATATTTGAAGTCATTTTCCTATCATTCCTCTTACTCTGCCCTGAATAAATTACATGTTTACAAGTATTGTCAGGATAGACATATATGAAGTATGGACCCGTGTTTATGTACACTTACATTGATGTGCAACTTATGTTACTACAGATAGTTCCAGCATCGTGTGTTCTTGGTTCATCGTGGGCTGACTGGAAACGTATATTTGCACAAACAAAGTATGTTATTCTAGTTAAGTTTATGAATTCTTTCATGTTTTCTTATGTGAAGTTTTTCATAATGCAATCTGCTTATTCGGCCCTTTTAGTTAGGTACATGTAGTACATGATTATAACCCTTGTACTATGTTTAGGCCGAATGGATCTATTGAGTATCTGATTTGTTTACAAGCGTATGGAGCAGTTATTGGGGGATGGTTTGGGGCCTGGCCAATGCCACTTGACTGGGAGAGGCCCTGGCAGGTAATCTTTTTTTTTCTTCCTAGTCCTCTGTCCTTGAATTAATTGACCGTTGTATTATTATTATTATTATTATTATTATTTTTTTTTTTTTTATTTTTTTTTATTTTTATAATCCCTCTCAAACTTGTTTAATCATTTTGAAGATGTTTCAGTTATTTGCATTCCTGTCAGAATTTATGATGACATGTTTTTAAAAGCAGCGTCTCTTCTTCCTATGCTTGTGAGATTGTTTCAAGAGGGTAAATTTTTCCAATAGAATGAGAGGCATCTGCTGACTAGTCCTGTTTACTTTTATGTTTATAATTCTATTGTTATGAAGTATAAACTATAGTTCACATACAAAAAATATGCTTACAACCGCATAAATGTGTATGTTAAATTATCATTTTTCCAACTTTTATAAATTATAATAAGAGAAGTAATATTCCAAGCATATGTTTTATTTGTGTAATTTTAAGTCTTATTATAAACAAGTAATTTTATGCTTGGTGAATCTTTCTCTTTTTGGCTGTTAAGGTAATATATTAATCTTAATTTTTAGGAATGGCCTATTTCTGTAAGCTATGGAACGTTATCTGGTTATCTGGTGGCATTGGTTGCATCATTAGGCTTTGTTCTTGCTCATAGAAGGTTGCAACATGTCAAAAAAGAATGAAGTGCAACTGTCTGATTCAGGTCATTGGTAAGCTACTAAAGTAGCAGCCAATTTTTATACTTTGTGTTGAAATCATTAAGAATAGGTAGGAACAAAGCAAAAAAATCGAAAGACTCTTCACGGTATTTTGATAATGTGATGATATGAGTTTTGCTTATGGTAATATCTAGCTACTATTATTTCTATTCATTCTAAAAAGGGTCAAATAGGGGGAGTATAACTATTACAAGCAGAGTACAAAATTTTCAAGGTAAAAGAATCAATGATCTGTCATGATTTTAAGCGCAGCTGCAACCTACAAGAGAAAATACTTTGTCCTACTTGAAGATCACTTTAGCTGAAGCATTTAGTTAGGGAAAGGTCTTATTATACGATTTTAACAAAAAAAGTTACTTGTTTATTTGGGATATATAATGTAATGACGATAATAACAGCTCTTGTAATATGAATTTTGTATTGTGCAATTTAGACATTTAATGCTCGAACATTTGTCTTTATATCATTGGTTTTTTTGGGGTATAAAGTGAACGGACGGGCCACACATCGTAGACAGCAAAACCAGAAATGGAGGTTTATGTTTATAGCAATGTACGACAATGATCCACAATCCACATCTACGATTCCCATACCTGTGAAGCTTAATATGTTGCAGTAAAAGTCTCCTTATTGAATTGATCAAGAGAACAAATTTATGAATTTTATTTACTTTCAATTAGTTTTTCAAATTGCTTTCTTATTATCAACTAAATTAGATATATTTCTTTATGATTTACCATTACTTTCACATAATTTTTTATCATGGTTTAGCTTCATCTTATTATGGTATAAATTTTTTCATGATTAAAAACTTACAATTAGATATTTAGAGAATGAGAGAATTGCAATGAAGATGAAGCTAAATTTTTATAAGTGTTTTTGAATGTCTTACATAATGAAGGACCACTTCCTTTTATAATGGAAAGATAGGTCTTAGATTACAATAATGTCCTTGCACTAATTTACATTGATGCCCTTACATAATTCAAATAGAATTAATAATTCAACTAACTTTATTAAAGAGAATAGTAAAAAGCTTAATAATACATTGCAAAAGTCAAAAGTAAACATAATGTTGTCTGCCTTTATAATGACATCAAGATAATGGGTTATCTTTTGTCAAAAGTAGTCATCATGCTTTGTCTGAGAATCTTTAATGCCTTGGGTCTCGAGTATGGTCACATTTTTCCTTCAATAATTCTATTAATCTTTAATAATTTAGATGTCACATTTTTCCTTCAATAATTTTGAAATTCTTTAATAATTTAGATTTCTTCTATTCCATAGCAATCATCTTCATTATGGTATCAGAGCCTTGTAAGAGGACTTCGAGGAATTAAATTATATTTCTTATATTTTAAACTTATGTTTTTAAAAAAACTTACTCTTCAAAACATTGGTCAGCTTTGAGAAGAGAAAGAATTTGAAACCTTAAGTTTAAACTATAGAAATATGGCCAAATTCCTTAGAACCTTGAGCGAACTAGGATCCAGAAGAAGGGATAAAACCATGATACCTTCTACTTCATTATCTATAGAAGAATTAGCAAATAGAAATGACCAAGACAATTATCAAAACAAAGAGTTACAAATAGCAGAAATAGAGAATAAACTACAAAATTAGAATATGCCTGACATTAAATATAAAGAAATATATAAAACTAGTACGTTTGATAAATTTAGATCTCAGGAAATTAGCCATACATTAGAATCTTCCAAATCAATAGTTGAACATTATGAAACCATTAATTTATTAAATGAAGAAATAATTGATGATCATATTAAACAAAGATTTCGTTATATTCACTTAGGATTAATACAAGTTGTTGTTAAACCATTACATAAGTTAGGACTAAATACTCTCATATTATTAGTGTTATGTGATAGTAGAATTAAAAAATTTAATGAATCTATTATTGCTATGTTAGAATCAAATTTAAATGATGGTCCAGTTTATTTTAATTGTTATCCAAATTATTCCATGAACTTGGAAAATAGTTTTACTAAAAGGTCTTTAGTTATTAATATTCAATGTATGGATGATTTATTCTACGAAAGAGTAGCTAATATTGATATATGTTACAGAATTAAATATAAAGTTTCAAATATAAATTATAATTTTAAAGCATTAAGAAGTACACCTAGAAATGAAACTGTAATTATTGAAGCAAATCTAAAACGTTCTAATATCACAACCCCTAAAAAATTAAAGGTTTATGATATTATTGATAAATTACTAGAAGAATGGGTATTAAAAGAAATTATGCCAACACCTAGATTAGAGTCTAGAAAACCTAGACAATTTATTCTAGAAGATGATGGTAGTATAAGAATTAGAATAAATCAAGGTGAATCTTTTAAAACTAGTAGATCATTAAAATATTTATTTGAAACAAGTTCTAGAAAATCAGTAGATTTTACATCTACCATTAATATTAACTTAATAGGAGTAGATTTTGTACCCTCAATACCTCAACCAATATAAGAGCCTTGCACAGATTGCCAAGGTTCAGAGTCACCAAAAATGTCACCAACAGCGTCTCAGGTATTAGGAGTAATTGAATTAGAAGAAGAATTTGAAATAGACAAAGTATGGTTAACAGAAGATTTCAAAGCAAATTATAATATAGATAAAAGAAAATGGTATTTTAATACTTTCTCAAAAGAAATAACAAGTAATAAATAGAAAATGGTATTTGAAGATTATTGTTTAGAAAATGACATAGAAAATCTTTTTATTAGAAATAATCACATAAATATTAATACTAAAATAAGTAATAAATAGAAAACTGTAGATGATAAAATAATAGAATCTATACATCCGTCATTAGAAGCAATAAAAATAGAAAAGAATGGAATTATATTCGAAGTTTCACCCTTTAAAACAATTAAGCATCCAAATCATGAAAATAAAGAAATAGGAAGAGTTCAAACTCAATTAAACTTTAGTAATCAAATATTACATACTATGGTTGAACAATTAGATAGGGTAGAATTACAAGTGAGTAAAAATAACCCCGGTACGTCTAGTGAAATGAATTCATATAAAGATTATAAACTAGATCCAAAAGGATCTATTTGTAAATTAATAAATGTACCTGAAAAAGATTTAAAAGAAGTAAAATTAAAAAATAACTTAGATGAATTAATAGATCAATTAAAAAGGTTGACAATTACAAATAACCCTCAAGTCAATGTATTATCACAAGACCCCATTGAGTTAGAAGTTAACAATATAAAAAATATGAAAAATACGGGTTACCTAGGTAAAACTAGAAATTATTATTCTAGACCTATCTATCCAGACTTACAATTTGAAGAAAGTTACTACATGACCTCCGCAGCGTATAGTGGAGATTCTATCATTGAATGAAACATAGATGGACATAGTGAACAAAACATATTAAATATTATTCAGGCCATGACTATGGCAGCCACTACCTTTAAAACATCAGGGAAAAATACTGATAAAAAGGCAGCATTATTATTAACCACAAGATTCACTGGTCAGTTAAAAGGATGGTGGGATAATATAGTTACTGAAGAAGAAAAAACTATGATATTAATAGCAGTTAAAGTAGATAATAATGGAATACCAATAGAAGAGGACTTAGTAAATACCTTATTATATGCTATCACGAAAGTCTTTGTAGGAGACCCATTACAATTACAAGAAAGGGCTGCAGAACAATTAATCAATCTTCATTGCCCTTCCATGTTTGATTATAGATGGTATAAAGACATGTTTATGTCAAAATTATATATGAGACCAGATGGAAATGCGGATTATTGGAACGAGAGATTTTTAGCAGGATTACCTAAATTATTTAGTGAGAAATTTAAAATGAATATTAAATCAAAATTTAATGGAATAATTCCTTATGGAACATTAACCTTAGGACAAATATCAAATTAGTAGAAACTGGAATAGGAATAAAATCATATCAGAAGCAATGCAAAGTAGAAAAGAATTAGGATCATTTTGTGAACAATTCGGAATAGAGACAATCAATGCTCCCAGTAAAAAAATTAAATAAAAGATATCCAAAATAGACATTTAAACATTATAAGAAAAAGAGAAATTATAACAATAATTATACCCCAAATGAACCAATAAAGAAAACACAAAAAATTAAAAAGAGTAACAAAAAGGTCTTTAATAAACAAGAAATTAAATGTTTTAAATGTGGAAGACTAGGACATTATGCAAAAAATTGTAAAGTAAAACAAAAAATTAATGAAATCAGTAAATTAGAAATACAAAAAGAATTAAAAGAAAGTCTTATTAATATCTTAGAAGGAATTATGTTAATTGATGAATCCTCTAGTTCTTCGGAAGAGTCATCTTATGAAGAAGAATATGTTAATAATATGTCAAAAAAGTCAAAATCTAAAGAAAGTTCAGAAGAAGATTATTTTTTAGGTCCAAAATTATGTAATTGTAATGATTGTATTAAGAGAATTAATATGATTACTACGGATCAAGCTAGTACTCTTATAGGAATATTAAGAAAAATGTCTGATTCAGAGCAAAAAGAAAAATTTATGATTCAAATACAAGGAATTATAGAAAAAGAACAAATAGAAACATGTGGTCTCACTTCCTTATGAACCTAGTTTTAATGAGAGAAACATTCCCACTAAAGCAAGACCAATACAAATGAATCAGTAATGCCTAGATTATTGTAAAAAAGAAATACAAGAATACTTAGATAAAGGATTAATAAGACCCAGTAAGTCTCCCTGGAGTTGTGCAGGGTTCTATTGATGAACTCAACAGAATTAGAAAGCGGAGCACCCAGATTAGTTATTAATTATAAACCATTAAATAAAGTATTAAAGTGGATCATATATCCAATACCCAATAAAAAAGATTTAGTAAGTAGATTACATAGTTCATCTGTATTCTCTAAATTGGATATGAAATTGGGATATTACCAAATACAAATAGAAGAAAAAGATAAATATAAAACAACCTTTGTAGTACCCTTTGGACATTACGAATGGCATGTTATGCCCTTCGGATTAAAAAATGCACCCAGTGAATTTCAAAATATTATGAATGACATTTTTAATAACTACCAACATTTTACTATTGTATATTTAGATGACATATTAGCATCTAGAAAAATTCTTTAATATTATCAAAGAAAATGGATTAGTGGTATCAGCCAAGAAAATGAAATTATTTCAAGATAATATTAGATTTTTAGGATTCAACGGTTATCAAGGAACAATAACACCAATTAGTAGGTCAATAGAATTTGGAGAAAAATTCCCTAATGAATTAAAAGATAAAACTCAATTACATAAATTCTTAGGATGTGTAAATTATGTAGCAGACTTTATTCCCAACCTTAGAATTATATGTTCACCTTTATTTAAAAGATTAAGAAAAAAATTCGCCCAAATGGGATGAGACTATGACCAATAGTGTCAAAACCTTAAAACAAATAATTAAAAAAATTACCTTGCTTAGGGATTACAGACCCTCAAGCCCTACTAATAGTAGAAACTGACTCATCAGAATTAGGTTATAGAAGAGTGTTAAAACAGAAATTACCAGAAAACCAAAAAGAGCAAGTGGTGAGATATTACTCAGGAATATGGAACACAGCCCAATTAAAATATAGTACTGTTAAAAAAGAGATTTTGGCTATTGTTTTATGCATTACAAAATTTCAAGATGACTTATTTTCAAAGAAATTTTTATTAAAAACTGATTGCAAAGCAGCAAAAGATGTTTTACAAAAGAATATTAAAAACTTGGTTTCTAAACATATTTTTCCAGATGGCAATCCTTACTTTCTTGTTTTGATTTCAAAATAAAACATATTAAAGGAGAGAAAAACTCATTACCAGATTTTCTTACAAGAGAACTTTTACAGGGAAAGCACAATGAGTCATAAAGATAAGTATGGACCCCCAATTACAGAAGAAAAAATTACAAAAATACCCACTATAAAACAGATATTACAAACTCCCTCTTCTTCCCAATTACCATACCAAAACAGGTTTACTTCATTAACCCCATTAGCATTACCCACTAAAAAATAGGTTTACTTCAATTAGGTATTCAGAGTTATTAAAATTAAATGGTGGAACAAATTTAATCCAGAATTATTAAAAAACTCTACACTCTTAGAATGGTTTAGAAGAAATCCTAAGTTTCTTATTAAGCCAAAGGAGATCGTTAAAGAAGGACAATTCTTGGCAGAAAAATCTAAAATTATGGCAGAATTATCAGTTTCTTCAAATAAAAAAGAATTTTTAAAGAAATTACAAAAGACAATTACTGAATAAGACAATAATGATGAAGACTCTGTAGAATTATCACAAAGCTTTACTCCACAAAATGAAGATGATTGCTATGGAATAGAAAAAATCTAAATTATTAAAGAATTTTGAAATTATTGAAGGAAAAATGTGACATCTAAATTATTAAAGATTAATAGAATTATTGAAGGAAAAATGTGACCATACTCAGGACCCAAAACATTAAAAATTCTCAAACAAAGCATGATGGCTACTTTTGACAAAAGATAACCCATTATCTTGATGTCATTATGAAGGCGGACAACATTATGTTTACTTTTGACTTTTGCAATGTATTATTAAGCTTTTTACTATTCTCTTTAATAAAGTTAGTTGAATTATTAATGCTATTTGAATTATGTAAGGGTATCAATGTAAATTAGTGCAAGGACATTATTGTAATCTAAGACCTATCCGTCCATTATAAAAGGAAGTGGTCCTTCATTATGTAAGGCATTCAAAAACACTTATAAAAATTTAGCTTCATCTTCATTGCAATTCCCTCATTCTCTAAAGATCTAATTGTAAGTTTTTAATCATGAACAAATTTATGAATTTTATTTACTTTCAATTAGTTTTGTTGAGACAAAATCTCAATTTAATGTTTTGATGAAAACAAACAAAAAGTTAATTAAGAATTCTAATTATGATTCTAAGTGTTTTGGTATTTAACATATGCATTTGAGTGTGTTAAAACAAGATAGATATCAAACATCACAAATCATATCAAAGGAAACAGTCCTGAAGATTGATCTTTAAACAGTCTGGAAAACGAAAGATTGATCTTTATCTTCTGCTAAGAAACAAAGAACAATCTTTGCAAGGATAATCAGTTTCCACATAAAAGGATCAATCTTGGAAACAATATTCATCGTATACTCTCATATTGAATCAGCAAAAAGATCAATCCAAGTCACATTTGTTCCAGAATTTGAAGAATCAAGACATGCTTCAATAAATGGCATAATACAAAATCATTCTTCATATAAAGCAAGTGCAAGTACAAGGCTACAAGTAGTGAAGTACACTACTGATTTGAACCATCCTAAAGCCTGCACACATAACTGAAAAGTACATAACCAAGGCTGACATACTGACATAGATCATAGGGAACAAGTTGTTTCATCACAAACCAAAAGATCAATCCTAGATCGATCTTTTGATGCAGCAGATTAATCTTAAGTTATGACAGATTTTCCAATAGCCCTTTCATGACAGCTGGTCCTTTTCCAACGGCCATATTAGCTGTCCTAAGCCTTCTTGGAGTCTATAAATGCAGCTGCAAACTGAAGAACAAAACAGAACAATCAGCACCAAGCAAAAGATCAATCTTTTCGATCATACTCAAGTGTCTCAATACCTTTTCTTATAGCTTGCTGTTTTGTTTTAATTTCTGTGTTGTAATCATTCACAATAGATGTCCATCCACAGAATATATTTCTCAAACAAGAGTTGAGTAATTATCAAATTCTAAATAGCCTCAAAATCACCACTTTGTAACTCAATGTTGCTTTGTCAAATCTTGAGTAAGTTGCAAAATCCTTTCACGTTTGAAAGACAGCTTGTTAAAGTCTTTACAAACAGTAAGGTAAAAATCCTTTCTAGGTAGAAGGGTAGGAATTGTGTAAGGATTAAGATTGATCCATGAAAACCAAGAACGATCTTGGTTTGAACACTTAGTGAAAAATCTCACAGTTGTAAGGACTGGCCGTAACCCGGATTAGGTGAATCAGGATATATCCTTGTGTGATCTCTCTATCTCTATCTTTATTTATTTTATGCTTTACAATCATATTTCATTTTGGTAAAATTGATCTTGCTGTTTTAAAAATTGATCTTCTGCAAACTTAAGATTAATTTTCTACAAAGTAAAGATTGATCTTCATCATTGTAAAGATCAATCTTAACCTGAAATCTTATTTTTAAAGCAGAATTTTTTAAAAAATGACAATTATAATTCAAACCATCCTTTCCTTATAATTGATATTTTTACTTCAGTTTTCTTATTATCAACTAAATTAAATATATTTCTTTATGATTTACCATTACTTTCACATAATTTTTTATCATGGTTTAGTGTCATCTTCATTATGATATTAGAGCCTTATAAGAGGACTCTGAGCCTTGTAAGAGGACTCTGAAGAATTAAATTATATTTCTTATATTTTAAACTTATGTTTTTAAAAAACTTACTCTTCAAAACGTTGGTCAGCTGTGGTTGATTATGTTGGTAAGCCGTAAGCCAAAAAGAAAGGTAGGTGTTTCCAGAATAAATATATCAATGGTCCCGTGAGAAGAGAAAAAATTTGAAACCTTAACTTTAAACTATAGATAATAATAATAATAATAATAATAATAATAATAATAATAATAATTTTAAGCTAAAAGAATTTAATTATCAGATGCAATATACCCGAATATGAAGATCCTATATCAGCTTGGCTCTGAACTAAATACATAAAAACAAAAAAAAAAGAGGAGAAGAACATTTTCCTTTCAATATTTCAGGGAAAGAACGAATAAGAAAAAACAATGAACCTACATCCCAGTAGAATGAAAAATGATACAAAAGAGCATATTGCAAACAAATGATTTTGTATAAAAGAACAATAGAAAAGAATTGGTTCATCATGATGGATCTGGATCCAGTTTAGGGACTATGGCAGACTTGAGCTCTAAATGAGAAACACGAACAGCTCCAATAAGCCTCTCGGGCAACTCATCAGAAGTATTTGCCTATTAATGTCAATTGTAACAATCTTATCAGTTTCAAAACAAAACAAAAAAATCTTGTCGGGAATTCACAATACATAACCGACATGATATCAATAGACTGTCAACTAATTCACATCGTCAAAATAATTCTCTGGTTTGAACTTGTCAAGCCCACATTCAGAACGAAGTACAAATTTTACCTCAAGCACACATGTCCATGCATAGTAGTATGTTACAATATATAAAATAATTTCTCATTCAACATTCCATCAATAAAATCCTCCAACAAAAGTAATAATTAAGTATTTATAACTCCTACTAGTACTTACAGAATGGCAAGCAAAGAAATTTGGTAAAATTAGGGGAATAGTACGACAGATTTGTTCTCAATTAGAAGATCTATACAATCACCAATATTAGATACCCACAACCATCTGAAGAGAATTCAACTAAAATCAAGGATTTTATTAAATGAGAAAGCCAAGTCATTATACTTTTAAAATTTGAACAGGAAAATTTTCCATACTGAATGCAGCAGCTAAATAGGTCTATCCAAACACTCCCCACTTAAATCGTGTGACTTGCTTAGATGCACATTACTAGCATGTGAAATTTACATCATAAAAAACATACCTGTACAAGAAAAGCCATATCAACCACCAAAGTTGTAATCACACCAATAACCAGCCCCAAAACTCCATTAGCAACAGTAGAAGAACCAATATCAACATCAATCTACAGACAAAAACTATTTCATTAGATCGTGGCAAACAAGTTAGGGTACATACATCATTAATTAGTGGAAAACTCCGTACAACAAGAATAGACAATGTGTAGATGAATTTAATAAAATTTTACTTCTAAATACTTGGGACCACGAATATAGTTGCAATCAACGGCCTTTCCCAGTAAACAAGGAGTGCTTCCAACACTTTGGCGTACAATCCACGAACCCTGCAATTTTTAGTTGGAAAGTCAATAACGAATGATATGCCTAAAAACATATGCTTGTTTCTTTGGCCTTTGGCAAAAGATGGTAGTTATAATTTACAAATAGAAAACAAACGGAAAAAGAAAAGCTCATAATATAAAAGTGGAAAAAATGAAAGAGAATCCTAGTCGATGAAACAAAAAGATATATTAAGGCATGTGAATTGCGACAAGCCAAAACACGTATGCATCTAGTTGGTAGCAGGAAACATAAGATTACAAATGTGTTTGTGATGAACAACAGTGATACATTACTGCCACACATCATAAAATTAACTCGCAGAAGGCAGTGAAAGTTGCCCGTCATTGATTATACAGTGATGACAATATTAAATGAATACCTTTGGGACTGATGGGATGAGCTTAAGCCTGCTGTTTCGGAATTCATCATCGCCATCAACAAAGCGTTGCAAGAGCGTTCCAGGAGCTAACTCCTTTGTCACAAAATAAAATACCATACTGTAATGTGTTGATGCTGGCACCTGCAGCCGAACAACATGCATTAATTTACTTCAAAACTCTAAGTCTTTGTAGTTCAAAGTTGATTCATAGAGATGAAGGAAAAAAAACTCGCCTGAAGATTAATGATAATGGAGAAAAATCCCTTTTCAGATGCAACCTGCATTAGACACCAAACAATAAGCACTATTGTCAGCAAAAGCCTCAAAGAACAAACAAAAAACCACAATAAACAAACACCACCAACTTGAAATTATAAATAATAAAAGGGAAATCAAATTCACCACACTAAGGTTTGCGCTTGTTACAACTGATAACCCTCCTATTTAAGAAAAAACTGTCCCCTTAATCTGTGGTTCTACCACAGGTGATTGGGTGAGGTTTCTGGGCAATTGCTTGGTCTGCAGTGCGGTGTTTAAACCACATGCTGATGTGTGTTGTTTTGAAACCATATAGCATTTAATGAAACCAAACAATAGTATCAAATCAAATTGTATACATTTCATATAGTACTCACCACCTAAAGCAACCTTGCAATGATGACAAGGAGAAGCTGTGGCGGGCACTGTGTTAGGCAGGTTGAAAGGTATTCAAGACAAAAATTTGGTTCAGAGATCCAATTTTTATGAATAATTTCAACTCTATATTAAAGGAAAAACAAAATGCAAAGAACAAAGAATGGTATCGACAATAATTTCCAAAAAAATAGGAAATTGAGCCATGTATCATGTCATGTTTTTAATAAAGGTAATAGAATTTGTATTAAGCCTGACTCAACTCCAAAAATTAGTTCAAAAAGTGATAATTGTTCAACCTTTATAAGGACTACTTCAACCTCATATCTAGTCAATACGGGATCTCATACATCCTCAAGCCCACGATTGGATTACCTAGAAGGTGAACAAATTGGGGTGGCCCAATTACCGAGATCTATACACACCCTCACACCCATTGGCCATCACTTGACATCTACAGCGTGGACAAATGTAGGTAGGTGGTTCAATAACAGATCCCCAAATAGATCCGATATCATATTAGAACTTGGGTTAAGTTCAACTCAACTCCAAAAGCTAGCTCAAGAGGTTAGAATTACTCTTGCTTTATAAGTAATATTTTAACCATATTTCTATTTCTAGTCAATGGGAGATCTCTACACCCTCATGCCTAACACTAGACATCTAAAGTATAGAAAATGTGGGTGGCCCAATAACATAGATCTTAACAAAAGGTACACATGGAATTTCATTAAATTTTTAAATGCAACCAAGCACTATTAGAGTTAAGAGTTGGTGTTATGCCGAAAAAAGGAGGGGCATTTTGTGTAATGAGAGCAAACGTCAAGGAAGATCAATATAATTTTCCCGTAATAATAAAAAGTGGCGTTGAAAATATATGCATATTATGCCCTTTCATATATGCAAGTGAGAAGAAGCCTGACATAGGTCTCTAATATTTTCACACAATATGGTAAAGTGATAACCCTAAAGACCCTATCAATAAGGAGTAGCTAGGATGGAATGACAGAAATTGTTGTCCTTTAATCATCACTTGGCTGTTGCACTTCAAGCAAAGTGAAACTGGTAGAACTCCTTTCACTTAATAAAGGGCACTCAGCTAGAACTCCACCTCAATGACAAGGTGGATCCTCTTGGAGGCAGAATTTTTAGGAACTTCTAAGACAAACCACGTTGAAATTTGACAAAAGGGGAAAATGCAGGATATGAGTTTTAAAACCTTGCCTACAAGGAGAGGAAGGAGAAAGGTGGGAACAAAGGGGAAAGAATACGAAGCAACAATTAAAAGAGGGAAAGGTATGGGAGAGCAGGTTCGGTCATCGAGTAAGTTTCGGGGTTTGCTGACCCTCAAAGTTCTGCAGTGCTCTTTTATTTTTCTTGTTTTGTGAGCATGAGAATGAGGGACCTGTGATTCTGATCTCTATAATTGGGTTTATCCCTAATTTTACAACAAGTTACCTAGTTCCTGTCACCTACCAATAATCTTTATCAAGTAAAACATTACAGACAAGGTTTATTCTCACTTGTGCTGCACAACCATGACGCTTAGCCACATGGTCCATTCTTTTTGAGTCCTTAAACCAGTCGACAGCAACAAGATCCAGCAGATGTTTTCCTGCAGGAACCTTCACATTTCACCATAAAGGAATAAGCATACACCGAAACAATGATAAAAATTTGATTTGAGAATAGTGAAAGAAAAATTGAAGACCTTTGATTTGTCATAGCAAAAATGCTTGCTTCTGACTCGGAAGTTATTTCCATCAGATATCTTCCAGCAATCCCGAGCATTATCACGATCATCTCGGCGCAAATTACCCGAAAACGAAGATAAGTCAATCTCATCTTCAGGCTCTTCTTCTAAGGCTTCAGTTCAAGCATACTTTATGATTAGATTTAATAAAACCTGTCATGTGCATGCATTGCAGTGTGCAGGTGCTTTGTGCACATGTTTTATCAGTTATATAATGTTATTAAATTAAAGTTAGGCATAGCAAGCAGCTACCTGTTTTTCTAACATCACTCTCAAGACCAATTTGGAATGCCTGAAATATTAAAGTATTCATTCTTAGAGTTTATAAAGCAAAGGCCAACAGTATAAATGAGGGAATGGAAACAATACCTCTTGCTCTGGTTCTGCTATTTGAAAATCCTCATCTTCATCAGAATATTCATCCAGCAAAGCTAAATTTCTGCTTGCAGCATTTTGATCGAGAGAAGTAGAATGAGCAGAACTATCATTTGGCTTCTGACTCTTCTTTGAAGCAACAGATGTCGAGAACATATTAACCATGACAGGAATTCGTGGAGGAGCATTCCTTTCATCTGACTGTGCAAACCATTCACGTAAACCTGTAGAGAGGGAAAAAATCAAGCAATTTGAAACTCATAGCAAAGCATGCCCTCCCTCAAAACATACAAAATGGGGCAACCTCCATTCCAATATTCACTATTAACATACATTCATGTGTGTATGAATGTACGTTTATGTGTGTGTGTGTGCGCGCATAGAGAGAAAGAGGGAGGTGTATTAGAAACCAATGATGGCAGAAGGGATAGCATTATCAATCCATAAGAAAACTCTAAACCACATACAATAAAATCAACTCACCTGCTACACTATTTAACAGTTGGCGGAGACAATGCTGCTGGAAAGACGGTATGTAACTCACACCCCAACCCTTCAGATCAATCTGCATAAGATGCTGAACTTGTGTCCTGGGCCTCCCATTTCGAGGTTTTAAGGGGGAGATATTAAATCCTCCACCTGTAGAAACCCGCTCTTAGACACATAAAATTTCAATGACAATTTTCATCTATGAAGGTAAAGAGATTGTAAACTAAAATAATATTGGGGGCTTATTTCAAGTCATTTAAATGCATTTCCAAAAAAAATACAGGTAGGGATGAGTATTACAATGTCTGTTGTAAGGTTAAAAAAATCATTCCCGCATATTAAAAATTCCCGAGAAAAAATCATTTTCACATTCCCATAGTTTTCACTCCAAAGGAAAGGTTTATTTTTTTAACTCCTACTATTACCCCTAGACCCAACTTTTATAAATGATTCCAGGAGGTATTATAAATATTATCCAAACACTTTTTACAAACTACACAGCAATAGGATTACCATCCTTATAATACTAGGGAAGTTATTCCCAGGACTGGATTTAAACAACTTGAAACAAACACCCAAATATGTTAATGAAATTAAGATATTGCCAAACATAAATCCATTGGTATTAGGTTTGAAGATTGGATGGTGTCTTATGCTTGCATTACCCACTTTTATAGAATAATAGATACAAATACTTGAAGGGAAAGGTAAAACAGGACTATCCTCAAATTCAGAAAGTAAAAAATACAATCATAAAAAAATAAGGCAAAGTTGCTCAATCCACCCAAGTAAAAAGAAGCAACACCCTTAAAACAACTATTAGCAAAACACCAGAGAGGCCATGTGCATAATTCCATTCCATAATAAGTTGAGAACATCAGACCCCTGGAAAATAAAGATGAACCACACACTCTCTTGAACTTTGAAGAATAGAATCAGATCTACAAAGAAATCTTACTCTCAATATGTGCTCGAACACACCCTGGTTGTGGACCACAGTTCTCATGTTCTCTAGAGCGAAATAAAACAACTGCAAGAAGAAGAAATATAAATAAACCCTCAAAAATAATAGCATAGGGGGTTTGCTAATGTGTACCTTAAGGATATTGGTAAAGGAACATTTGATACCTTCTATTAAATGTTTTTAATTAACTAAATGAGGAAAGTATTCACTTATTATTTTCTACTTATGTTTCCTTAGCCAGCGCCATCACATATACCGAAAACTTTGGGCAAAAAAACCAAAATGCCTACCATAACTTCCATCATCATTTCGACGCCAGTAACGTACATAACAAAGATCGCGGGGCCACACAAACCTGTCATGATAAACACATCACATTGGATCAATAAAATTAATGATTATACTTTCTGGATGTGCAACCATTTTTCAAATAGTTTATCCAGTCCTGCATCATTTGTCATAGGTACAAATAACAATTCAGATTTTAATAGGAGATCTAAATATAGCTCTACATACATGAAAGAAACATTTACTCAGAAAAATAATATCGCAAGATAACAAGAAAAGTTCCTTCTTCTGCCAAAGACACTACGGTCCATTTATGCATAAATAATAATCAAGTTAACTATAGTATAAACTACAAATTATTATCAATGATGGAGATGTTAGATTATCTTTACATTGGGAACCAGTCCAACTGAAGTCGGTGATAAAGAATTGCTGTATGCCCATCCACCTCCTCAACTAACCTACCTTCCTGGAAACTGCAATCCCATCTGCAACAATGCAAACAACAAGAAGCTAACAAATTTTGTCCATGGAAGAAATATTTACAGAATTATCAATAATCAAATATCTGGAACTGAAAATCAGAGGAATTTATTTCTTTTCCATATTTCATTATCAGCTAAGGTTCCAAGAAACTACTGACATCCAGTAAGATTCCGTGGCTTCAGCATTCTAAGCCATGTTGGAAAATAAAAGTAGTTTCAATTTTAATGACATCAAACAAAGGATCATGGAATTGCATATTATGTGCAGTTTAAAAACAAAAATGAACATGGAAGTTTTAGGATAATCATAACTTTCATGGAAACCTAGCTATATAAAACATGAAAAATCAATATATTTATATACAAATATACCAATAAACCAATCCAATGGCCAAATAAATTGTTGGGCATATTTAAGTTTTGCATTGATGAATATGGTAATGCTTTTATATAACGGAAATGATAACAGAACAATTTCTGAAAAGAAAAGGATGATTCCTAGAATCCTACCAAGTTTTCCATATTTTTTCAGTAGCCCAGTTTCTGCTGTCATACTTTGGCACAATTCTGTCACCAACTCACCATACCATGAAAAAAGAGTTTATAAGTATGCAGCATCAAAACCAGTTTGTAAGGTGAGGAGGAACGCCTGTAAGGTGAAAGAGCATTCCTAACCTTACAAGGTTTTGTAGGTTAAGTTAAACACAATCCAAATTCCTAAGATGATATCAGATACGTTTAGAATGCCCGTTTCGGCCACCCGTTATCGGATCGCTCATATCACACTTCAGATGTCCAATTATGGGCATAGGGGAGTTGAGAGCCCCACATGGGATGAAACGTAACCTGAAAATGTGTTTATATAAGTGGGAGGCATCGCTCGCCTTACAAGTCAGATTTGTAGGGTTGAGTTAGACCAAACCCAAATTCTAAAAATCTCATTCAAATGGATTGACTCTCGTTCCTCTATTCTTGCAAACTTTTCTCTAAACTCTCCCTATTCAAGACTCTAATGCAGCTCATGTAATATCCATTCAAAGCTCCCTTGACCAAGAGTTCCAATATCAGCGGATAGGTACCAGAAAAATTGCAAGGAAAAGAGAGGAAACTATACTGTATTAAAGCAAATTCAAACCTGTATCAGTATGAAAACAGACTGATTTGGAAAGGAAAAGAGGCAATTACAGATAAAGAAAAGCAACCTGGGCAGTTAGAGAATGCCTAATCTCTCCCAAAAGTCTTGTCAATTCCTAGCCTACCACTCACCACTTCTGTTATCAGGTTATATACCACCTCTACAACAAAATCCTCTCCCACTCCTCATTCCTTTTGCCAATTCAGATTCGGAAATTAGTTACATAAGGGATATTCCACTTTCTCTCTCTAGGCTATGATTCTCTACATCTCACCCCTTTGCATTCCTTCTTCCATAACTGATAATTAGCAGAGTCCTATCAGATGGCTGTGCTTTTGGAGTTATTTTACTTTATTGAAAGGTAATGGAGCCACTCCTAAAGTACCAAGAATAGCCTACTCCTTCTGGAGATTTGCATTAGCACCTTAGTCTCACCTTTTGGTGCTTTGACTACGTTGTCCATGACTAGGTAAGTAGAATTAGATGGCCGTTACAATCTCTTAAAATTTAAACACCAATGTCTATCCCTTATCATGACAATTTTTATCTTGAAATAAAAAGAAATAACACATAATCTGCAATATGTTATCCAACGACAGCCACAAAAACATAGCAACATAAAAATAGTGGTAATTATGCAGAACACCTACTCAAACCGTGTCCCATCCATGCTCATCACAAGCTCAAAAATTTCTTCACAAGAGGCTTCCACAACACCCACTGCCTTCATTGCTCTACTATAGCTCCTTGGCTACATAAAGAACCAAAGAGAAGATAGTTGTATGTCTAAAATATTCTTTGAAATGTAGCACACCACAAAAATAAAGACAGAAAATAACGCACAAGGTAATCAACTTCAAGAAGTTCTTCAAAAATACGAAGTCCTGTCAATGACAGAAGAAAAACCATTATCATTTACGTCACCACCACAACAATTGATCTATTGTATTGGCGAATGCAGAAAACACATACCATTTTGGCATTGCAAAAGACGCCAATGCTTCCTTGAGAAAGCTTGATTATTGACATTCTGATTCGACAAATCTGAATCTATTTCTCGCGTCCAGTCAAGAACTGATTCTGGAGGACCTGCAGCTCAAAAGAGGAAAGGTATAAGCATAGATTGTAGCAGAGTAATTGCAAACCCACAAGCTGAAAGGATACAAAGTAGACCATTTCCAATTGTTGTTCTCCTTAACAAATTAGAATGAGGCTCATCTTCATCCTCCTGAGCACTGAACCTGGGGACCCAACAACAATATTCCTGGACGTTATGAAAATAAACGAGGATATACATGATAAAAATGGTTATTAGAAATAAATACAGTGGAATATTAGCTCGGCAGTGTAACAAAAAGGACAACTAAATCATGGTCTATTATGTGCAACTGAATAACTTCAGTTGCATCTCTAAAGAATAGACAAATGAACACAAGAAGACTATCTTAACTTAAGGAAGACAAACACGATCCAATCATATAGGAAACAACATTACAGAGAAAGTGGGTAAGCTTTAAATGTTGCTGTCTTCTACAAAATCAAGTGGAGAAAAAACAACGCACAAAAATACTTACTGGCTTTCACGGTCTGAGGAAGAAGCCGTCTTCCCATTGTCCATCCCAGATTTGTACTCAAAAGAAATATATTTATTACCATTTGATGGTTGTGCTCCCTGATGCTGCATGCATTTAAGTTCAATATCATCAACTTAAAATACAAGAAAGCATGTCCTACTAAGATGAATTTACAAAAAGAAAGATCGCAAGGAATTATTTCATCAATGTGTAAATAAAATGCTTTTCTCTTTTTATCCATGAGATGTCAGCTCTGTGGTAAGAGTTTGGCCTTATAACCTCAAGGAACAGTGTTCAGATTCATTTGAGGGCAGTTGTAAAATGGTCATTAGCGCCACTTTAATTAATAACAATCCCCCTTCCCCAATTTTTGTAAAATAAATGCTTTTCTTTTTTTCTCTTTTCATGCCAATATACATCAGGGATATATAAGGTATAACCAGAAACTTAAGAACATGGATTATGGCCTGTTGAAACAAACCTGATCAATGACATACTCAATTTTTTCCTTCCAAATTAGGGCCTCTTGGATGTTAAAAGCAGCCATCTGCTACAACAACCCAAGTAATAAAATATCAGCAACAGCGAAATTGTTTTATAAAAAGGCAAAATAAAAACAACATAATATAAAATCAATTAATGATAGACCAGTATAAATGTACATTGGATAAAAATCCACTCACCATAATTCGATGGTTCTTTTCTTTCTTGTTGTAAACAGACAAAACATATACCATCTACACAAAAAATAAGTTAATAAATAAAGGCACAATTATAGACTGAACAAAATCATCGTCAATATAGAAAATCTCTAAAGGGTTTAAAGAAAATTATATTTTAACTACAAATACGACTATCAATACCAAAACCCAATATATGTCGCTTTAAAATAGAACGTTCAGTCAAATTGTTTCGTTCAACTTTACATGAAGGAGAAAATATGTGTAACCAAAATTGTTGACATATCTTTTCTATCTTGTAGAAGCATACATAATTTATGTACTTCTCTAGTTCTTTTTATAAGAGACAGTTGATTAAAATTTGGTTAGCAAAAGTTGATGTATCTAGTTCATAATATGGATCAAGTACATCAACTTTTGTTGACTAAATTTTAACTCAAACTGTTTCTTATAAGAAAGACCGCAGGGAGTAATTTCTAACAATTTTACACAATGACTTAGAGTTTTCTAGTTACTTGTCCAAATACACATCAAAAAGTGAAGAAATATACATCTTATTCAAGTGAGTGTATACAAGTAAAACTAACAAACTTGTCAGATAGCATGTATGAAACTAATGTCTATGAAAGTGAAGCAGATGCAAACAGTCAAATAAGTCGGAGAAATTTCTCATGGAAGGTGTTCATGGGACCCTACACAGCTTCGTAAGTAAACCTAATGGCACACAAAGGGCTGATATCATGTTTTTTTCCTTTGTTTCATTAGATGCCATTAGTGGCAAAGAACCATATTTAGAACACATTGTACACGTCAAAAAACAGTCCATGTTGATGTTGACATCACCTAACCACCTCCCTCCATCAACTCACTAGATTTCATTGAGTGAATTTCAATTTCCTAACAGGATTACTCTTGATACATGCAACTTCAGTATACATTTTCCAATCCATATCAACATAAAACATGATGAGAGGAGATAATCTTGACCACACAACTATATATGGATTGTCAAGATTGTCTTACATCTAATCCTGATAATCCATTATAATTGTATGGTTAGATTTAATTCCTCTAATGGGTACATACATATAGTAGAACTCACATGTCCATGATGGGTCTTCAAGCCTCTATCCTCCACTCTACAGTTGCCATCAATTAGCAGTGTCTTAATAGGAACCTAATATAAGAGCATAAAATAAATAAATAATAAAATAAATACTTCATAATCTCAATGTTTTTAGCAGCATCTTCTCTTTAGCACCCTCGTAAAGTAAAAGATGCAAAGAAAAAATAGTTCACCAAGCATAATAAGAATTTTAAAAAGTCGAAAGACAAATACACAAATTCCCTTTCCTTTTCACAGAATAAAGTGATTCCATGAAGTTAAAACTTTAACCATCAAAAATTACAGCAAAAATAACAATCAAATCGAATTTATCTATCCCTTTCTAAAAGGAAAAAAACAAATAAAAAGAGGTTTCTTCATGAATTAAGAAAAAATCACCTGATTATCTTGCGGTTTTCTCTTGTAATAAGCAAGTAACCGTGACTCCAACACGAAGTACCTCATGTGGATGAACGATCGCCCGATTTTTCTTCTGCCATACCTCACCATCCACCCTTCGTAAACGACTTTCGACGACATCGCTTCACCAGAACACGAATTTCAAACTTCGAATTGGAACAGATTGGAAGTGGTGCCGGCCAGAAGCTTGAGAAGGAGAATCCCTGCTTCGGCGAGATCAATTGATAGTTAAGTGACCTGATAATTCATCACCGGCGCCAGAGACTGAAGATCATGGAACCAGCGGTTTCCCTGCACACGGAATTGCAAGCGAACGAGGTTAAGACTCGAATTTCGAATTCTGCATTGGCGGTAGTCGTAGTGGTTGTACACCGATTTCTAGAACCCTTGGCTTCGTCGTTCGAGTTCGATTTTCCGGGATCGGTGTCGATTGGATCGGTGAAACGACGACGTAGAAAGAAATAACTGGATAGAGAGAGAGAGAGAGAGAGAGATTTTGAACCAACGCAACGAGAGTGTGAGATCCCACGTAAGTTAGAAAAGGGTGTGACCAAGGAAGAAGAAATTGACACGTGGAGATATATGATTGGGTCGTGTGGGTTAGGTGCGTATTGGCGCCGTGACGTTTTGTAAATTTTTGAATAGAGAGGATGGTGTCTTGTTCCGGTGAATTAATTAACATTAATCGGAATTTTTATTTATGAACTAATTGGGTGTTATTTTTGGTGGGTATATACGTGATCGAAAAGTAGTTAGGTCCCATTTGATTTAGAGATTGAGATGACGAATATAACCTTGAGTGTGGGATTTGTGTTAATATGGTGTAGGGTGAGATTAGGAATTGGAAGTTAATTTGATATGAGTTGCTGTGGTGTAAGTGTAGACAGCTAAGGGTGACTTTATTATTTTGAGATTTAAAATGAAGGGATCCTACTCTTTTTAGTTATGCAGATGGTCATGTTGGAACTAACAATAAGGACAAGGTAATCGTCTGTAATCTTTTCCTGAAAAAAACATTATTTTCTATTTTATCTGTTCATGAAGATTTTTGTTTTTGTCTTTCTTATTACATTAGAAACTCTTGTATGGTTACAAGATTTAGAAACTCTCACAAAAATAGATAGATAAAAATTAAATAATATTTATTTTTTAAATTATTTTTTTGTAAAATAATTAAGTTATTTTATTATTTTGAATGTATTAAAAAATATATATAAATAAAAAAAAGAATATTATTTAGTATTTATATTAAATTATTTTTATTAAATATTGGTGTATTATTCACATTTTTTTATATAAGTTGATCAATTATTTTATAACGTATATAGTGTATTTTGTGTGTTCAAATCTTGTGCCCAACATCTTGTGACCATGAAGTAGTTTCCTCTCTTTTATCCCTTTTATTTTCCTTATGAAGGCAATATTGAAGTTTCTTCTATTTTAGAGTAAATGATCAATTCACTCATACCCACCCTCCTAAAAAATCTATTGTCTAAAGTAGTTATTAATTTTTGAAATGATCTTGAATATTATAGGCTTAATTACAGTTTAATTTATTTATTATTATTAATTTATATAGTTGTTTTTATGTTTTAAAAATCGATAATTTTCGTTTTTTTTTTATATTTTGATTTAAAAAAAATACGATTTGATATATTTTAAATAATATAATTTATAATTTTATGATGGAGAATCATCTAAGTGTATTAATTATTCATATATCATTAATTATATTAAAAATATAAAT
>JBBPBT010000152.1:7783157-7799795 GCA_037974875.1 Cicer bijugum | reverse complement strand
GAATAACTAAAATTGCAATTAAACTAATAGTAGTTAAATTATTTGGTTAAGTTTCATCTAAAATTTTTTGATGGTGTGAATCTTTACGCAGTTGACGAGTAAAATAAGAATTGCATATTAATATTTTGGGGCAAATTAAACTATATTTCATTATTTAATTGAATTTTATGTAACTCGTTTAAAAAAAAAAATTCAAATTAGTTATCTATCTATTAGACCAACATGATAGCTTATATATAATTAAGAGTTTACTTAATCGTTTTATCCAACGTTGTAGGGTGTACTAATACTTTATCTAACGTTGTTGGATTTTATCCGATATTTTTTTTTTCATAATAAAATTTGCGACCACTCTTTTTTTCAATACTTGAACGATGAAAAAATAAATGTTAACCATGCTATTGCCTCGGGGAGGTTATAAACCACTAAAAAGTTATAACTGTCATTTGAATTTCAGTTCTGAAATTGTTGTTGGTTGAGTTCTTGTTTTTTTCTCTCTTAAATTACGCTATTAACCTCATATAGCCATTAATTAACCCAATAAATAAAAAATTAACGCACATTAATTAAAAATAATACAAAAAATAAATAAATTTAAAAATGTAATTATCAATTTTGACACAGCAGACTTGCAAGTGTCATATGAATACACATCATTTATTTGATTTGTGATTATGTGAGTTGAATTTTAAAATATAAAAAGTATAAGTTTTTTAATGATTTTTTTTAATTTAGATATTAAATATTTCTTATTTATTAATTTAGTAATAATTTTAACAATAATAATTAAAAATATTGGTTATCAAATATGGCTGTAGAGAGGTGATTAAATATCAAATATAATAGTTTGAATAGTTATCGATAATGATTAGAGCAAGTGATCAACGATTGATAATGATAATGATGTGTCAATGTTTAAATAAAACAAATAATTATAATGATTTTGAGATTTACACAGAAAAATCTTAAAAATAAATAACAAATTCGAATATATTTTGTCTAATGTTAAAACCAAAATCTTAGAACCATTCCAAACAACTCATAAGCACTTTTCAACCTCTTAATGCCTTTGTCCTATGATTACGATTTTTCATTTTAAATTTTTATTACTCGTTTATATTGAAAATACTAATTTACACTTAGGGATATTAGTGTAATTGCATATGGAGGTGGGTCGGTGTGAGAATATTAGAGTAAATTTTATTAAAATGAAAGGTAGAATAAAGGGGGGGTGCAGGTAGCAGCACTCTACGAGCCTGGTGCAAAGGTAGTTCGGCCCTCATTACCAATTAGGCCCAGCCCTAGTCTATATAAGTCAAATTGGTGGACTATATTATCACTATCTCTCTAACTGTATAATATAACCATTTTTAAATATTTTTTATTTCTAAAAAATCCAAATATTTTTTATGTATGACTGTTTTATATAAAATTTTCACGCTTAATTCTTTTTATCTACTTTTAAGTTCATCTCAGTGGTATACAATGTTTTTACTAAAAAAACATAGTTAACAAAAATAATTAGTTTATATTGTTATATCATTAATGTAATTTTTTTTTATGTTGTTATTCAATTATAATAATTAAATTATTATAAATATTTAAATTTGATGGTAACTATCATTTTCATGAATAATTGTAATGCGTTATTAGTAAAAAATATTTTACAGTGTACGACAATTAAATTCGTATAAATAAATTGTTAATTAATTATAAAAACTACTAATTTTAGAAAGATGTTATGATCCATTAAAATTGTTATAAATATAGTTATTTATGGCTGTCAATTTCTTTATCTTCCACTTTCACTAGTAAGTGCCCTTCAAAATGATAGTGATATAGTAACTTTCAATGTAATTTTCTATTTATTTATTTTTATCTTATAAGTAAGACTTTTATTATATTATAAAAAGACATTTGAGAAGAAACTAATAAAAAAAATTATCTATTATTCTTGTACTTGTTCTTTCAAATTATTTTCAACATAAATAAATTTATATCTAATTTATAAAGTGGGAATTCCATAATATGATAATTCAATAAATCAATGTTTAAAAATAACAGATACCCCTTAAAAAAAATGAAGATTTTTACACAACACATGTTACTATGTTAGTATGAAAAGTTAAAAAAAGCTATAAGACAACGTGGCCGTTAAAAAAACAGCACATAACACTCTGGTCTACGCTAATAAAAAGTCCAAATTGGCTTGCTTCCTTATGTTTCTTTGGTCCCACTATTGATTTATTTTCCCTAATAATAATAACAACAATAAATTATTCTGTGTCCATCTTACATTAGAAGAAAAACAATCAAATAAAACTCTTACCAATCTTATATTGATAATTTTTGACAATCTAAGTAATATTTTGATTTTAAAATAAAGTCATAATAGCCCCTTTTAAAATTAATCCTATTTCATAAGATAATTTTTAATAAAATATGTTATTTCAATTTAACACTATACAATAATTATTTTATTTTGAGATAAATTTAGAATTGAAATTTGATTTATCTAAAAAAAGTTAGTAAAATGAATATATTTATAGTTGATGTTATAATTATTTATAATTAGTCACGACTTATTACTAAATCCATTTAAAAAGTTGAATTATATATATTCCTTCTTATGCATGCTTAAAATAAAAGTTTGACCACATATTTATTTTTATTTTATAAGTTTAAACTAGTTGAGTTCTTGAGCTAGCAAAATCAAAAAGGTCTCAGATTTAGAAACTACAATTGTTGTTAAAAATTATTTTAATCTTTGTGTTTTAAGAGGAGAAAATCAAATACCATTGATATTTTTAAAATTTATTAACCATTAAATATCCTAAGATATTATTAAATATTATCATAATTGGTCTTAAGTCACAAATGTTATAGAGTTAGGTTGAAAGTCTAGTTTAAAAGCTTGAATTAATTACGATAAATTTTTTTGATAAAATAAAAATTTATTATTGTTATTATTTGACTGAAAATTTGTATTATTATAAGTAGTAGATATATTGAGATTGTTACGTGGCCCAGCCATATGCAAAACTAGTGTAGAAATATTCCCTTTTGATTGAGATCCCACGAACACACCCTTTTCACAATTCACTCACACACGAACCTTCCTTATAGATTCTATTAATTTCTACTACCAAAACCTTTCATTTTCTTTTTCATTCTCTGCTTATTAAATTCATTCATTCATGCTACAACTCTGATTTCAAACAACCAACAATTTTTTTTTTTTAAAAAAAAAAAACAGAGAGAGAAAAGGACTCAGCTTTCTGCTTCCAAACCAATCACTACTCTCGTAAGTAAACAAACACCTTTTATTTTTAGTTTTTTATTTATCATGATCGTTATTATTATTATTATTATTATTATTATTATTTTCACTTTAGTAATCATTTTCATTTTTATGATGACTTTTAGAATTAGAACCCCATTATTCACTTGTAAAGTTGTTAATTATTTCATCTGTTATATCTTATAAAAATCTAAACTTTTTTGTGTAAAGACTCAATCTTTCTCTTTTAAATATTAATTAATTGGAGAGAAAACAAATTATATTTTATGATTGATTCATATTATTCATGAGTACAAGATGGGTTGGGCTTGTTGAGTTTATGATAAGGTGAAAATTTTCCCAGTTGTTAATGGATCTCTATGCTTCTTTGATTTTCCTCTTTAGTGATTTTTTTTTTCTCACAAGTTTTGACTTTTCTTTTTGGAATTTTTTTCTTTGTTTTATATTGATTTTCTGATGGGGTTATGTGATTAAGAATTTAAGATAAGCTTTTCCTCATTAACTAAAAATTGAACTTGTCTTCATAGTTAGTTTGCAGCATGATTGAAGATAAATTTGAGGGTTTTAATTTTATTTTTCTATGGAAAATGAAAAATTGGAGTTGACTCTTAAAATCAGTCTTTTTCAAGTGATGAGTCATAATTGGATTAGGATTGGTTAATTAGGCAACTCACATCTTTGTTTGTTTCTTGAGAAAATTCAAGGACTATTGAGGATATCTTTGGAAGATTTTCTCATTGGTTCCAATTGTAAAATAGAAGATTTATTTATTGTACAATTTAAGTTGTAACAAAAAGTAGTAAAGAATTTAGGTTTTGTTGCATACCAGATAGATCTGACATACAAAAGCATACTTTGAAGTCTATGGCTAAAAATTGAAATATCATAATCTATGTAAGCATCAATACCTTGGATTAAAGGCGTATCTTGTGTGGTTGTGTCTGACACATGTCAATGTTCAACACTTATACGACACTCGCAAGCACATGGTTACATCCAATCACTTCTATATTTTAAATTATTATTTGTGTTTACATGTCATGTCATTGTCGTCCCAGTGTCTGTGCTTCATAGATTATAATTTGTAGCAAGTTTCTGTTAAAAAGAAGTATGTTATTTGATGTTTGAAAACTGATAGTGCCTTTGTGCAAAACATGATTAATTGGTAGGTTCATAAAGAGGATATCTTTCAGAGATTGTGTGTCTGCTTTATACAGCTAAGACACCATTCTGTGGCAAAGTTGATAAAGTCCAAAAGAGACATATCTGAAGAGTAGTAAAAATCAGTCATAAACATGGGATCTTTCAAGGGTCATGCTTTACCAGGGACATTGTTTTTTGTAGTTGGGGTATGGCATATATGGGCCTCTGTAGTGAGATACGTATGTAATCCGAAGACATTTCGAGTCCGCGCCTGGAATCCTGTACCTGGATTTGATGGCAGGCTCAAGCACTTGGAGCTCTATGTTATTGCAATTGGTGCTTTTATTGACATGTGCATTGAGTTTTTGTATTCAACTCACCTCAAGATATTTGTTGGTGGAGTCCTTAACCCTTCTCACATGAATGACTTTGAGCACTCAGGAATGCTTCTTATGTTCTTTCTCTATGGTGTTGTTGCTCTACTCAGCGAAAATACCAGGTTAGTTAGTTTCTTTTTCACTCTCTCTTGTTTATCCATTTCATCTTATGTATTATGGAAGTTAAACAAAAGGTAAAGTTATGATAAAATGAAGCTTAAATGGTAAATTGACACTGTTGTTGTTGTATTGTTGCTAATGTATGAAGTTACTTTCAAGTGAATTTGTTAAGTGCTGTATTGTCGAAAAGCGATGAATTTTGATTTTTTGAATTCCGATCAAAACAGTTAATAAATTTTGTAAGGTAGATCTGCCATGCTATTGATAACAGTAGAAATCCACAAATCATGTAGCAAAACTCTATAAAGTCCATGATTTGGCAGTTTAATTCTAAAGGTTAACATTGTGGCTTCTACAGTGTATCTGATGACCATATATGATTTCCATAGCTGTCTTTGTTGTTGTCACTGTCATGGTTATCAGATTGAGATTCATATCGTGATTTGGATGAACTATTTTCGGAATCGTGAATCGAATCTTATTATCAATCGTAAGATACATTACTAATAATATTTTTAAGTAACAACAAGTGGCATAGCTATTGGTTAACATTATAAGCTGATATATCATGTATAAAGCTCAGAATAATTTAAGATTCAAGTCATAAATCAAATGACAAAAGAAATGTCTTGACTACACTAAGTTTAGGTAGTGATTTGTTCGATTAGACCAAAATTCATCGCAGTGAATCGACATTCAACATAAAGAATCAGGATTCAATATGAAATTTATGTCCAAAATAGATATGCACTAGGGATTCAAATCGATTAAGTTCAATTTTGTATCTAATTGAGATATGATTTACATGTATCATAAGATTCTGATAACCATGGTTCGTGCAAAAAAGCCTTTTTTAAAATTTGTTATTTAAATTGGCGTGCTCACTAATTTATCACGTTTCCTTCTGTATGTCCACTAAATATGTTTGTTCTTGAGCAGCCTAATATCCTGTATTGTATTACAACAAAAAAGTTGCTTTTTAACTTTTTGTGTGTTACTGTAAATGATGCATTGTTTTCTCGTTGTAACACAATGCACTTCACCTTATACAGTTTTCATAGACACCAGAATGAGCTGGTTGTTCTTGGTTTGCCCCTGGTTCACTTTTGGGGGACCAAAGTTAGACGCTATTAAATGCACAAAAAACTCTATGCAGTGCAAGGGGGCTAGTAGTTACTCCATCTGTCTCAAAATATAAGTGAAAATGAGTCAAAGAAAGTGTATGTATCTGGTTGAAACATCCATTTTCTTTAACTCATTTTTTTGGTTATATTTTGAGACGGAAGGTGCATGTTGTTTACCCAAATTATTTCTTTTAGGATCCTCAAGGAATATTCATATACAATGTAAAAATACTCCAAAAAAAGTTCAATCTAATTGCCATGTAAAATTAGCTGAATAAGAAGGCAAGCCTTGTCTCATGAGTCACTACACTTGCGACCACTCCAGAATTCAGTGCAAAAATGTTTTGCACTGCTTATTTTGTTCAATATCTTCAGATCTATGCATTGCAAAGTTGTATTTCATTTGTCACAGTCCTGCATCTTCAACTATACCTTTCCTCTCATTTTTCCAATCTGAGCTTGGATATGCATTTTATTGCAGAAATATAACTTGAATGGATTTAATACATATACACTATCAGTATAATTGTTTTTTTAATATCGTCAATCAATCATAATTGTCAGACACTAAATAATATTCGACTTTAATCATAACTACTTCCAAAGTTACACATGGTTGGTTACACTAACCGTATATCAAAATTAAACCCAATTTGAATTTAAGTGCTAGTCCTCTTTCAAGCATATTAATAAATGTCTTACTAACCATCTTCCCCTTTGTGATTTTTTTCTTGCATAGATTTCTTCCCTTGCAAGAAGGTGTTCTTTGTTTAATTGCCGCCATGGCATTCACCGCAGAGTATCTTCTATTCTACTTTCATTCGACATCACACAAAGGACTTGAAGGCTATTACCACACTCTCCTTGTCTTCCAAGTAGGACTATGTATTTTATCTTCAATTGCGGGAGCACTTTTGCCAAACAACTTTCCAGTTGATGTATGTAACGGCATCGCGATAGCATTGCAAGGCATTTGGTTCTATCAAACTGCATTTGTTCTTTATGGTCCCATGCTACCGGACGGTTGTAAGATTAAGGATAACAATATCATATGTAACTCAGTTGACAGCGAGATTCGGGGCGAATTGCTTGCTAACTTTCAGATGTTTTCCGCCGTCCTCGTGGTCCTTGTTGGAACTGTGGCAGCTTATGGATATGCAGCTTCAAGATATAGAAATTCTGAAGTTAATAACTTGCGTACTATTCAAGATGGATTAGATCAAGATTGAAGTAGGATATGTTTTTTTTATTTCTTATAGAACATGTCTGTAATCTGTATATTGGAGTTAAAAGGTGCATTTGTATGATTACTTAGAGTATTATACATTTTTGTTGTGCAATGACTTTTAGAAAGTTGTGTAAAAGGAATAGGAAGTTTATTCTTTTATGTGTTGCTGGTTATATTTCTTTTCTTGCTGTCAAATTATTGAACAAAATTATTGGACTTATGCAACAAGAGATCATGATCAGTTCATTTTATTGTTATGACTCGTGATGATGAGTTCATGAATACAGTATATTGGTTTTTTCTTTAATTCACATTTTGAAATAAATAAATAAATAATATTATTCAGGGGTCTAAAGTTTCACTTTTTAATTGTTGTGAATGAATCATTGTGCTACATTCCTTTATTTGGAGACTCTGTTCATTATGGGCGTAACAACGTATTCGATACATTCAAAATAAAACAAAAAACTATCCTCTCGATTATTAGTATTATTCTGTCTATTACTTGATTCTAAAAATATAAATTTAATTGTAATTTTGATTTTTTTTATTTTTATCAATTTGTAAAATTAGTTCTTTATTTTAAATTCTAATAATTTTGGTTCTTTCATCGGATTTTTTAACTAAAAAAAACAATAATAAGAGATATTTTAAATGACGTAAAATTATATAGATAATGTTCAATAATTAATAATTATGAAATTGCAATTAAGTTCTCTAAAAAGTTCAGTTTTAACTTATAAATTATTTATTTTGATAATTTAATTAATAATATATAAATAATTAGTGTTTCTAGATAATTTTAAATTATGAAATCAAATGACACATCATTTAAAAATAAATTAAATCACTATTTTTTAATTAAAAAATTTAGACGAGGGATTAAAACCGTCATTTTAAAATAGATAAACAATTATAAAAATTAATGAAAATAAAAGAATCAAAATTATAATTGAGCTTAAAATATACCTGGATTACTTTTGAAAAATATACTAGTATTAAAATTTGATTTATTAGTTCTTAAAGTATATGAAAATTCATGTTGTTTGTGCCCTAACATCTTTGACAACATAGACTTAAGACAGATTTTCATAGGCTATAAAAACAAGTTTGAGCTAAAATTTAATGTGAACTTTCAACCTAATACAAAAAGTGAATTGAGAAGTAAACGTCTTTATATATATACATCCAAGTACGAATCATTTCTTTGATTTATGCAAACCTCATTACGACAATAGATGGTATAGAGGTTGTCCAAATAAAACACATGTTTGCGAATCAGATAATAGGTGAAAAGACAGTTGGGATTGATTTCAGTTTAGAATAAATCTTCACACTGTGTATTATTACATGACTCTTTTGATACATTTCTACCAACAGATGAAGTGCATTTCGAAAATAATCTACCCGCAAAAATATTCCATACAAAAGACAACTCATAACAACAAAGTGGTTGGTTAGTAGAATCGGATTAAAATCTAAAGATATCAGAGAGAGCATGGTGGTCGTTGGCGGAGGAAAAAGAAAACATGATGGGATTGATGATAATGGGGAAAAAACAATAAAGATGGAGAGTTTGAATGGGCGTGAAAAAAGGATGAAAGCCTAAACAAATGAACAAGTAAACCCCCACAAGGGAGATGACAAACTCCAGTGACGAAATAGTGAAGCTCCAACGGTGGAGGAGAGACCCCTAAAAGAGGTGGCGAAAAGGGAGAGCTTCTCTATCTAACATCAATAGCATAATCATCACACTTAACGTCAAATGAAAACTTCCAAAAATACAAAAGATTTTTAATAGTGATAATGGATTAAAAAGCAGCGCCCAAATTACAATTGATTCCCTGTGGTCAGAGTCCACACAGACACAATCACGCATTTGGGAACAAAAGTGACCGTCCGATCTTAATCAAACAATCCAACGGATAAATACTAGTATGTTTCTGTGTAAAATATTTACATACAAGGCATATATGAGCAATTCTCAAAACTAGAGAGTGATTAAACCAACTTAAAATGTCTAAGCAACCAGCAAAGAAATCTATATGATTATTATCACTTAATTATTATTGGCAATGAAAATATCCCAGAAACAGCCTTCCAAACTCATCATACTCAAATGTCAAACATGAAGTTGCATTTGATACTTTGTGTGAGCTGTGATGAAGGATAACTTAGACTCTGTTCCCAAAACTCATTTAACACAACAGACAAGGAGAATTTCTGAAACCAGATATTAAAAACCAGTCTCTAATTTGAGTAATAAATTATGTTTCCTAGGATAAGTTATTTCACAGTAAGCTTGGTCTCAATTCATACATTCAATATATAATGGTTTCTATAAGCTCTTGAAGAGGAGCCAGTTCCTTTTTGTCAATCAGCCCAAACTCCTGCACAAATAATAGCATTAGCATTTTATTTTGAAAAACAAAATCACAATTCTAGAAGCAAATAAATAATAATAGTTTTAAAAACTCGAGATCGAACTAGTGAGACTTCCAAATCATAGTTCAATTGGTTCAATCAGCTCAACCACGGTTGGATGACATGACAGATAAATAAAAAATTTAAAGAAGTATTAAAAAAAGTAAAAAATACAAAAAATTAAACTGTTTGAGCCAACTGCAGTTCAATTGGTTCAATAAGACTAAGAAACAACTGAGATCAAACCAACCAATGAACTTGGCCAGTTACCGATTTAACCAGTTGAACCAGCCGATTCGGTCCAGTTTTTAAAACATTGGTAATAATACAATCATTGATGTCAAAAGGAAGTTTCACTTCGATAGCCCTTTGGGGGGGAAAATAAAGATGTATCCATTGAAAATCAGCAAGCCAAAGAGCTTAATTCAACATTCAATAAAATAGAGTAAAGAATGTAAGACTTACACAAGTGAAGAGTATAAAATGCTTGAAGCATGTGTTTAGATGGGCCTCTTCTTTGAGGCTCACAATTTTCTGAAAGTGAGAATGATAAATATGAGCATATACACGGAACAGCCGCTTGAATATCGTCTTCACGACATCCTTAAAGTTGGGAGGAAATGGAGAACCTACACAATTACATAGGTCATACAACAAGAATTAAAACCACGATGACAATGATTATGATGAAAGGGTCCAATAATCTTCAAGAAAGAAAATGTAAATTACTTACCAAGCCTCTGAGGGAATATGGATTCATCATCAAGCTGTGATTCAATCCAGTCCATCAGATATTCTACATATTTTGGAGCAGATACCTCAATAGGTTTTTTGATTTGCACGCCGTCTGCCCATCTATACTCATACCTAGAGTTTATATAACAGAGTGACAGACAACATAAGAACTCCAAATATATACAAATTAGATTTAGCGATGCAAAACAATATCTATAGATTGAAAAATAAGTGGGTGAGAATTTGACAACTTATAGTTTGTCATGTCATACATGTAAATATAGTTTATCTCAACTGTAACTCACACTTCATCCTCTAAATGCATCTGTTACTTTAAAGGAAAATATTTTTCTTCAAGAATAGTGTTAATTAATAAACACAGTGTTAATAAATACAAAGGGCATAAAACAAAAAACAGGCACAAAATAAAACTGTAACTAGAAATCAAGATTCTGTTGATTGTTGATAACGTCTATGGACCTAGGTGCTCAGTTATAAACAAAATTATCAGAAATCTACAGCATAGCAGAACAACAATAAGCTGAAACTCAAGTTCTTCTATGAGGAGATACAAGGAGCCAAAAATTTATGGCAAAGTAATCTAAGCTTTAACAATACAATCCACTGTATCAATTACACTTATTTTTATAATCATTTAGTTACCTGTTACTGCATGATACAAATACCACAATTGACGTGTCTCAAGAAACTAAGTAATTTTCTCATCCAAAAGCTAAAATAATTGATATTTAATAGAATTTCATCCAAAATAATCTAAAAGTATAAGGCAAACAACGGAAACAATCAGATAACATTGCCATACTTGGGTCCTGCAGACATTGTGCGGCAATTCTCAGGAGTACAGAACTCTGTTAGGGTGCCATATAGCAGATTCACCTGGTTGAAAAAATCAACAGCTGAAATGCGGGCAAGAGAAAAAGTCAGATTACTAAATTTCAAAACCATGTGAATACATAATTGGTGAACTAGAGAATGAAAGGCAAGAGAAAACTTAAACAAGAATATACACTGCTCTTCACAGTGCATCAGAGAGACTGATAATTACTGTTGACAGCTAGCCACTCATTCAAATCCTCCCCAGGAGGTAGCTTTACTGCTTCCCTCAGATTTCCACTGCCTAATGTTGCATCAATGTGTTTCCTAAGCTGAGCTCCCTGAAATTAAAATATAATAGCAAAATCGTGTAAGTCCTAAGGTGGATCAGGGTAAATCTTAAAACTAAAACTGCGGCGTAGAGAATTTGACAATCTGGAAGTTTGTCGTACATTACTATTTGTCAATACAACAATTTTCTAAAAAAATTAGGATATCGATTTGCAATATATTAAGTAAAAAACCTAAATTGTACGTATTTACATATGTGAACAAAATGATGTATACATCATAATCCTATTCCTTACTAAGGTCCCAATTCAATATTAACAAAATTGTCATCTTACACTGGAATCCCCTCCAACACCCAGTTACAACCACACTCCTTACCTGAATCCCCCTCACCCTGCCCCTCCATCGCTCAGCCAAAGATCAAAATTTGCAAATTAAAAAAAAAAGGAAAAAGAAATGGCAGCTTGCTACGTTCAAACATTTTTGCATATCTACACAAAAATTGATGGCTTCGGCTGTAATGTGAGCAAATCTAATAGAGATATGCCATCAACTTTAGAGAATCTCCGAATCATAAATAATATTTAAACTATAACCTCGCAACTTCAAATTAAAGTATTAAACACAGCTGATATAATTTTGCAATGAAAAATAAATACATGAAGTATGGTTAGCAAATACATATGCGTCATCTTTGGTGACTCAATGTAGCCTCTGTTGGGCCTCTGATATTGTATTTCTAAGACCAATAAAACATGTTTTTATGGCAGAGGCTTTCCTTTGTATTTTTAAATAATATTTTAAGGAGAAAAAAAGTATTTTAACTTTTAATGCTTAGAGAAATTTATTTGTTTACTTTTTTGTTTCATTAGAATGCCTTTTGCAAAATCGTATTTAAGGCAAGACAAACAATTT
This sequence comes from Cicer bijugum, assembly GCA_037974875.1. Taxonomy (NCBI): domain Eukaryota; kingdom Viridiplantae; phylum Streptophyta; class Magnoliopsida; order Fabales; family Fabaceae; genus Cicer; species Cicer bijugum. The sequence goes on along the minus strand of JBBPBT010000152.1, from coordinate 7,787,303 downwards.
AAGCAGATAAATTATAATAAATTAAATATATATTTTTTGATGGTATAATAAATTCAATATTAAATATCTAAAACAAAAATATCCTTGAGAAATAAAGGGAACCAACCTTACTTCCAGAGGGAGTACTTTTTTTCGGGCGGAATGTTCTCTGGTTTCTGTTGAAGAAAATAATTTGTCAGGCAGAATACTAAAGTAGGATGGACGAAAATCAATATAAACTGAATTACTAAAAATATTCAACATAACCTTTTGCACCTGTGACAAGAGTACCAGTAACATGGAAAGTTTCACTTATATCAATACTAATTATTCTCTACTGCTGATACAAAACTTCATAAAATAAGAGTACTCATCAAATGTTTAAATAAAGTGCAGTGCAAATAGGAGTAGCGATCACAACAGGTAATGTATAAAAAGGTGTAGATGGATTTGAAATGCTGTAGAAGTGTGGACTACTGATCAGATAAATGGAATTGGTAACAGTAACAACTGATATATTTTTATCTTCATATTAAAGTAAGAAAGTACTATTTGTTTTCATAGTGATACTAACAGTTACAGTAGTGACGAAATGAGGAATAGACGTCAATGATACGATACTCTATTAATATTTACTACTTCAGAAATTAAATCTGTTTCACAATAATTATGAGAATAGGTGCAATATTCATATCAAATATGAAATGAACAAAAATAATTCCTTGTTTGAGGAACGAGCTCCTTAAGGAAGGAACAATATTGTAGAATTCCTTGCAAAGTGAGCCGGGGACAAAGAAACAGGGCAAAGGGAATCAAAATATAAGATATCATTAGGTTCAGAATCTAACATTAATTGGATATCATATTCTGCAGGACAATGGAAAATTCATACAAGACAAACAAGGCTCTAGAAAAAACTTTACACGCTTTTTCTTTCTAAAACTTCAATAACTACTAGAAGGTTCACCATACAGGCAAATACAAAATTATGTCAATCTATAATCGAAGAATTGATGTTATTTTCACACAAACTTTTTTAAGGAAATGCCAACAAGTACATACATCCAGTCTTATAGTCATAACATTTACTAGTTCACTTTATATTCAAGGGAATTTCCATATAGGTTATGTAAGATTGATATTTCAGAATACCTTACACTCTCCATAGTCACTCCATTTCATATTTGAGCAATTATGACCAGCTAAATCAATATCCACTCAGAAAAAAAAAACTACACAGAAGAAATTGTGCTATATCATTAAGAATTAGGAACTTAGTTAGGACATTGTCAATGCATCGTCCATACAAATTACTACCAAAAGTTAGATCTTTATTACAATTGAACATGTAATCTATAAATTCAATCCTAATTTAAAACTAAAACAGGAGATGTGACAAAATAAACTACACAACAAACACAATAACTACTTAATCAACGACCACATGTACATAAAGTGAAAAACATCAATCAATACTTAACTGTATCTTTTACATAACAATTTGAAATCGTCTAACAGAAATTCCAAGTGTCAAACTTTCACAATGCACTAACTAAAAACACAATCTTCTAAAAACTCTCATGACCACAAGTCTTCCATACAAGTACAACACTCATGGGACAGTTCAGAAAACTTATCAACACAAGCAAACACTCATGTAATAAAAAAAATAAAAAACGAAACTACATACAAGTGAAAAACCAAGCATAAATACTTGATCGGTTAAAAGCTTACTTTAGTGCCAAAAAATTAATTATTTCAAAAATAATCTACTCCCAAACATGTAAGCAATAATTTCCACTCCAATCAAAACCTAAGCCAACTTTACATGTTCAAAAAATATAGGTATGGATCAATAATAGATGAATGACAGCATAAGAATACTGTTCACTAAAGCAAAAAGAAAAAAAAAAGTCATGTAAATTAACAACAACAAAAAAATGGCAGGGTTTTGTCAAATTGAATGCAGAAGAGTTCAATATAATCAGGAATCGACTTATTTATAATTTGGAAAAAATGAAGAGATTGACGCTTAGATCAGAGAATAAAGAAAGAAAGAGTATGAATAATCAATAGTAATAAGAATGAATTGAAGGTAAGAAATAGAACGAAAATTGAGAAGCTAAAAAATGATAGTGAAAATCGAAAGTTTGGAAGCTAACCTTCCAATACCGAAGAGGCTCATGACTTGTAGAGAGAGAGAGAGAGAGAGAGAGAGAGAGAGAGAGTGGAAGAGAGAAAGCGCGTTCTTCCTTCCTTTCTTCCTCTTTGTTTATTTTTCTTACTTTCGGGTGTTTCTCCACTTTCCAGTCTCAAGTTTTAATTTCGAATCTCGTTATTTGCTAATTACCGAACTACCCTTCTTACAATTCTTAATCGTACTTCTATCCCTTTGCTGCTGACATTTGCATCATGTCATCATTCATATGCATGCTTTTTTTTTTTTTTTTTTTTTTTTTTTTTTTTTAATTCATCTTATTGTCAAAAGATTATCAATAATAATTTGTCGTTCTAATGTAATTTAAAAAAGAAAATCATTTGCGAAGATCTCGTCTTTCTATTTGGTGTTATGTATTATATACATTATTAATTTGTGAGATATAATTCTTTTTATTTTATAATTTTATGCATTAAATATTTTATTTAAAAAAAACAAGGGTTGAGTTGGCCTTTTGTATTTGTAACCTATAATGGTTAAACCATGCTTACAAAATGGGTCGGTTTTTCTTGGCTTGTTATGTGATTTGGCCCACTTTGATAAAACTAGATAAGCTCATTTGACATCTATAATTTTTATAGAATTAAATAATTTTTTATTCTCTATGAAATTTTATCATTTTTTTGTAATTTCTATAACAAATTAAAAAAAAAGATTACTTTTATTTTTTTCTTTGTGTTTGTAATTTAATTTATGTTTGAGTTTTTTTACAATCGTGTTTAAGACATTATAAATATCTTTTTGAACTAAATTTTTTTAATAAAATATAAATTAAATATAAATTTATCAAAATTCATATTTAATTTATCTTTTATTAATATATATATATATATATATATATATATAATATTGCAAAGATTCTTATAATGTTTTTCTCAATTTCCAATTTGACATTTAGGGTTTGTGTTAAGGGGATAAAGTAAAGAGGGGAGAAAGAAAAATAAAAAACATTATGATGCACAGAAAAAAATCCTTTTGCGCGCATTGTGCCTGTGTGAGACAAACTTTGAATATCATTCAAAAAAGTTGCATACAATATCAGTGATGGAACCATACACAAATAATATCATAAAATATGTTATAATGTATGTTGAATTTCATGGGTTGTCAGAATAGTTGACTTCAAAATATCTATAATGTTTATGTAATTTTTACATCCCCATAATTCTCTTCCTTTTGTTTGGTTTGGTTTTGCTACTGTTTGAGAAACTACTTTGACACCAAAATGGTATTTTTGTGTTCATTCTTCATGTCTCCAACTTGAAATGAAGGTGAATAGTAAAATGTTATGAATGTGATTCATTTGTGGGGAATGAAGCCATTGTGACACCCACTTAATTCCTCTTATTTATAAGGTTCAAAATTGGAGCAAAACTAAATACATTAAATGTACTAATAATCGAGTATGACAATCCGCTTAAGTCACATAACATATTTAATATGCATCATTGAAACATGTCACTAATATATCAAACACATAAGCTATTTCTAAAAATTGAAGTATGAAAAAAAGGAAAATTGTGTATATTATAAAAAGATAAATAACCTAAATAGAAAAATTTAATGAATAATGCTATTTAACAAGGAGAGAAGTAACATAGTTAGTAGAAAGGAACTTCATAATTTTCAATCTATCGTCACACAGATAATCTAGCTTGATTTATTAAAAATATAAGTATATTCTCAAATGTGTAATTTATAGGAATTTGTTCCATGAAAATAAAAGAGTCAATAAAAAATAGAGAAGAAAAATCAAATAAATAAGACAATTTTTTTATGATTAAATATAGCCTAATTTACTTTCATCATTATATTATATATTATTTAGTAAATTAATAATTGTGTATGTGTAATTTATAAATTAACATGCAAATACTAACAAATGTTCATAAAAATTCTTAAGAATATAAATAAATAAATATCATAAAAGATTGATTTTTTAACACAAA
>JBBPBT010000152.1:7772336-7782898 GCA_037974875.1 Cicer bijugum | reverse complement strand
AAAAAAAAAAAAAAGAATCATCCAATGGAATCTCAAACTATATTAAAAATTAAATTACTTCATTGTGACCAACCACTACCTAACATTAAGCCTTTGAGAAGCCTAAATTTAGGCAAAACCTGTCTACTTATTTTTGTTTTTGACATCTTAATTAAAGATGCAGTTATTACAATTTACATGTGCCGACTCAAAAATCTCAGGCTTCTACTACTATTCCAATTCTTCAACCTACAGAGCAGAAAATCCATAAAAACAAAAAAAATAAATATATGTTTTTGCTTCTCAACTCATATTAAATGAATCTTAAAGTCTTCTTCATTTTATACATCCTAATTTTCTTTAAATAAAATTAATAACAGTAACCAAATATATATAATAACAACACATTAATTAATAATAAGTAATAACCTTAATTCACAACCAATTCCACCCCCATTTACCAATGATGGCACAACTGGTTTTCTCCAAGGTAAGCTCCCTACCCTTTCCTCCACCACCCTCACCACCACCACCTTCATTTCTCTCTCTATAATTATCCTTTCTTCTCTCTCTCTCTAACTCTAATGCAATTTTTCCTCTTTCAGATTCACCAACCCCACTCCATCTTTCTCACAACATAAAAAACAAAAAACCCCAAAAGAATGAGCGTTCCACCACCGCCATCAACGATGTGGCCAACAACAACTCATTCACCATTCACAGTATCACAGTGGCAAGAACTTGAACACCAAGCACTCATCTTCAAGTATCTGAAAGCTGGTTTGTCGGTTCCACCAGACCTTCTCCTACCTATTCGGAAAAGTCTTCAATTCATTTCTCACCATCCTTCTTCTTGTAAACAAAACAACATAACCCAACAACGTTAATCTTCATTATTTTATTTATTTTGGTTTTTATGATGTTAAAGTTTGTTCCTTTTTTGTTTTTTTTGTAGTGGGTTATTATGGGAAGAAAATTGACCCTGAACCAGGTAGGTGTAGAAGAACAGATGGAAAAAAATGGAGATGTTCTAGGGATGCTCATCCTGATTCTAAATACTGTGACCGTCATATGATACGACGTCGTTACCGTTCAAGAAAGCCTGTGGAATCTTCTTCTTCTTCTTCTCAATCTCAATCTCAATCTCAATCTTCATCTTCTGTTTCTTCAACTTCACAACTTGTTTCTTCTATTGGAACTACTACTGTTAGTACTGGTTCTGTTTCTGTTACTTCAAATTCAACCTTTCATACACTTCCTTTGCATACAAATGGTACACGTGAAGGTTTAGGTTTCACTCTTGGGAACACAATACCCCACATGGACCCTATGCTTCTTCCTCTTCAGGGTTCTAAGAAACCTTATAGGTATGTTTTATTGATTCATTTTACTTACTTATTTTGTTTTTTTTGTTGTGTAGTTCTGTGTGAGTTTTACTGTTTTTATTTGTTGTTTTAGGTTGACATGTTCAATATGATATTGTATGTCTTTTGGGGTGTTTTGTTTTGACTTGTGGGGTTTGGGGGAAATTATTTGCCATGATTTCTAGTGGAGTGTTGTTATTTTTTTTTTCTCCCTTTTTGTTTTTGCAATAGATTTTATATTTTTTATTAGATGTTAAACATGGTAGCTGTGATGCTAAGTTACATAACATGTGGATCCTTATGATGTGTTGTGTGGGGTGAGACTTTGAGAATAAGGTACAAGTCATCTGGGCATAGTTTTGGAGTTAGGTTTGTATTTTATTCGAATTGGTTTGTGTGTACTTGAAAAAAATGTAGTACTATTCACTTAATCAGGTATGCTTTGATAACAGTTTTTGTGGATTGAAATTAATTTAGTGCTGCAGTGTATCAGCTAAAATTGACTTAACTCTTGATTTTATTTTAACCCGAATAGCCCTCTTTATTTTCATTCGAAATCACGACTTGGTACTACGTGGTTTTGACGGGTTCTGATATTTTGTTGAGATTCTTTTCACATTTATTTGATACCAGTAGTAACTTTAAGAGTTATTGGGCGTAGTTCGCCTTGTTAGATGTGAGTGAAGCATGGGGGTATGATTTGATAAGGTTGAAAATGAAAGGAATTATGGATGATTGCATAACTGAAAGCAATAACATGAGAATTGATGTTTTTGTGTGATACAGTTAAAGTTAAAGCAATTAAGCAGAGATAATTTCATGTTGATTAACCAGCATCTAACTGGTTATATAGATTTGAGTTGGTGATATGTGATAAGTTGTTGAAGGAATTTGGTAAATGTGCTGTTTTTTTTAGTTATCTGGTGATGTGAATTTTCAATTCTAGGCCATGAATGAGGTATCACGACACTTTGCACTAAATCGCATATTGCAGAGTAAGAGCGGTTTGGTAAAATTCCGCTACACTATAGCGCGCTTTTATAGCCGCTATTTGACAACACTAAGTTGTACCGGGCATTTGGATCCACACAGGCCTTTGAAAAAAAATTCATCAGTATTTTTAAAAAATTGTTGGTAACTTTCTATCATGCACAAGTGAAATAATTGCAGCGTCACGACGTTTACTAAACACTCCATCATAGGTTTGGACTGAACTCCGAAGCAGATGAGCACAACCTTTTACAGAAAGATCTCGGAACTGTGAAGTATCAAGGCTACGACTTTACATCAGATGGCATGTGGTATAATAATATGTCTCAGATTCCATCAAACACCGTTTCCGAATCAAGGAGTGGTTCTACCACCATGGCTGGCAACTACTTCCAACAGCAAACAACACGAGAACCTGAGCTTTTTAGCCTCGACGCTGCAAGGTCCAAGGAAATCGTCTTTAACAGTCAGTTATGTTCAACAGGTAGTTTGAAACAGGACTATCAATCCCCTCAGTCTCTCTTCAGTGACTGGCACTGGAAGAAAGATTTAGCCTCCTCCGCCGCCATGGAGTATAGGCCAAATAAGGATTTTAACACCGACCCGGATGCCAATGTTGATTCGAATGGTACTTTATGAAGCTTTCAAAAGAGTATCACTACATGGTCCCCCTCCACCCTTTGTTACATAAGGGAATCATGGTTTAGTTTTCAACTTTCAATGTTGTTGTTGTTGTTGTTGTTATTGTGTTGTATACTCGAAGGAGTTATGTTATGCTTTATTTACACGTAAACTTTGTAACATTTGATTATGCTTTCCTTTTTCTTGATATGTTGCTTTTAGTATGTATGAATGACTACTGTCTTTTAAGATCAAAGTCCTATGATTGTTAGACACATGTTGATGGTATACTATTGAGTATTTTCAGATAAAAAATGATGGTTAATTATTGCATGAATGATTCTGAATGAGTAGTAACATTCTTGTTTACATGTTTGTGGATCTATTAAAAAGATGAAAGGCAAATGGTGTATTTGTTTGGTTGCATTAGATTTTAGATGCTTAACATTGCAGTGAAGTGGTGCTTTCATAAGTTTCTTGGTTCAGGACAGGGGTTATAAATGTGGAATGCAGTGGTTGTTGGCTTATTAATAAGTGTTTTCAATTTGGAGTTTGAGTTTTTCGAGGTATACTATAGAGGCGGTGTTAATGTTTTCATATTGAGGTTTTGTGTCCACATTCTCTTTTTCTCCTTTTTGTTTTTTTTAATCTTTTATTTTATCCTCATTATAAAATTCTTTACACTATTTTTTCCATTTATTTAATTTCCAATGGAAGGAAACAAGTATAAATGTTCTTTCATAGTTATCCAAAAACTTGAATTTGCATGAGATGAATGGTACTTTTTCTAAAATCATTTTTTGATAATTTTATTTACTTTAGGTAGATGAAAGTATCTTTCATATATAACTATAGAGACCAAACTTTTCAAATTATAAAGCTTTAGTTAAGTAGGTTGATATATTTCAACTAATATTTCAAACCATTTATTTCTGCATTGTCCCTTTGGAATAGAGTTCTGGAGATAGTTTTGTGGTTATCTTAATATGGTTATTGATTCATATTCAATTTATTTCATTTTTTGGTACTCCTTCTACTTTTTATATTATTATTATTATCATTTAGTATTATAATATGTTATGATGTAAATATAGTAATTGTTAATGTAGAGGGTACTAATACAGTTGTGATATCTTGTATTTAGGGATACTTTTGAACTTCAATGTATTTAAAAGACATCACATTCACATAGACAGCTATTTACATTGAAGTAGATAGTCTATTTTAAAGAAACCTCCAAACAAATATTCTCACCTTTGAGAGGATTTATTAAATTATTCAAAATGAACTTTGATTCTCAAATATAAAGTACATAAACAACCAAAAGTACACAATTTCATATTGATTATGATTACTATAAAAGTTAGGACATTTCTCAAACGACCAAGTATAATAAAAAATTGCAATATGTTAATTTCTCTAACCATGGCTACAAGACAACATCAATCACTACACACATTTCTAACAAAATGTAAACAAGTCCTTCACAGAAAAAAAGTAAGATAACAAACTGATAACTTTAAAAATTACCACAAACATTTCTAACAAAACAAGTCATCCAAAGAAAGAAACAACATACATTAAAATTGCTAAGTTCAACTAAAAAAGACTAAGTAGCATTGTCAACTTTCAAATTACCACAAAAGTTACACTCAAGAACATTAGAAGCTTCATCATCTTTAGGAGGCAGAGGAGCCATAGTTCCTGCACAATTCTTCTTATCACAAACATACTTAGATAAAAAACGCACATGTGGCAAATCACTGTTATTCTCTCCATCATCATTCCAATTAGCTTCAATCTTGCACCTATCACACTCACAAGCAAAACCGTAATCCTCCATCAAAATCCTCTTCCTTGATGAATAATCCTTATTAATCCTAAAATAGCTTATGCAAACCTCACTTCCAACATCAACATCCTTAATCAACCTGATAACAATATCAGTATTATTTTCATCACTACTATTCACATAATCAAACCTGCACGCATTAGGAATACAATCATGGTTAAAAAAAGTAGCTTTTGGATAAATTCCATAACCCTTTATGGATCTTTGAGGACCATTTTGAGAATAAGGTTCCATTAAGCAAAAGGAATTGATTCTTTCCTTAGCAATGAGTTTAGCAGCCAGTTCATCTGAAAAAATCATGTTTTTTTGACAAAATGGTGAAACAAGAGAATGAAGAAACTTAGCAGAATCAAGTATAGCTTCATTAGGATCACCATGAAGAGAAAGCAAAATATTAAGATGAGAAGGGTTATGCATTAAAAGATTGTAAACAGCAACAATGAAACGAGCTTGAACTTGGATTTCAAAGGGTTGTGTAGATAAAAGTGAAGTTTTGTTTTGGAGATATGAGAGTGTTTGACATGACCAAGAAGAGTGAGAGGAGTTGAGAGCAACATAGAGACATTTTTGGCTGCAGAATTTGCAATGAGAGCAAGAAGGACATGGAATAGTTTGTGTTGGTAAGGTTCTGAAGCAGTTATCACAATAAGAAGGTTGAGAGAAGAGAGGTGAAGCAGAGAAGAGAAGAAGAGGAGATTCAGTGAGGACTATTTCACCAGCTTTGAGAGGTTTTGTTGCTATAAGGCCTTTACCTTTGGAAGGTATTGGTATATGTTCCAGTCTCAAGGGAGAGTTTGAAGCATCCATGATTAATTATTATCTCTACTCTGGTTCAAGTTGAATTGCATTAATACAATTCTTAACAAGTTTTCATGTTTCAAGATTATATAATGTTAAAGTTGGTGGCATGTAGCATAATGATTGGAGACAGATCATGAGCAAGAGGATAAGCATTTACAGATCTGAAGAAACATTATATATAAATATAATTGATTATTTCTTTAAAATATGTATTTAATTTGTATACACCGACACATAGAGAAACATTTTTTACCGATGCATCCAATCATATATGCTTGGTAAATATTTGTGGAAATATTTTAATATTTGTGGGTTGTTATCTATTTTTCTAATCTTTTCATTTTTGAGCTAAAGTTTTTGGATTTTTTAGTATTTTGTTCTAAGACTCATTTTCTCTGAGAATAAGTTGGAGAATGATGACTGCTTTTTTCTCCATACTTTTTCATGTCAACCAAAATGTAGGATAAGTGGATGTGTTCAAGAATAAGATGGATGAGTTGAACACGTTGGATTTGATTTTTTTATTCAATTTTATTTAGCAGATTACTCGACACTCGATAGTGATACATAATTACAATTTAATATTTTTTATTAAAACTAAATCATTCAATTTCATTTCATTTACTTTTTAATCTTATACAGCTTACTCGACATTCGATAGTGATACATAATCACAATATAATATTTTTTTTATTAAAACTATAGCAAATGATTAAAGTGGTTAACGAAACTATATTTAAAGATAAAGATAAAAATTAATTAAAAAATAAAAACAAAATCTAAAAAAATAAAAGACTAAAAGAATAATTTAATCAATAATTAATTTTATTTTAAAAATATCCGTATGAAATTTTTTCACTAATATCATTGTTAACGACAAGAACAGAACAGAAAGAAAAAAAAAAGACTTGTTTATGTTTTCAAATTAATTCATGAGACTACATACGGTGCACCGTCGTTTAAAAAATGCAGCATATTTTCTCAATAATGTTGTCGAAATACAAACTTAACATAAAAATGAAGTACAAATATAATATTTAGACGTATATACTGATTAATATTATCAGAATATAAAATTTAGATATTAATATAATATTTTAATTGTATATTTTATTATTTAAATATAAAACTTGACATAACATAAAATATAAAATATAATATTTAGATATTTAATATAAAAATAAAATATGATATTCCATATATTTTATATGATATTATATTTAAATCGTATTTTATATTCCATTAACTTATATTCGGAGTGGCACAAAAACAGAGGAAAGGAAACAGATATGAGATATCCTTTCAAAAACCTTATCCTCTCAAAATCTAACAACTCTCTTTCTTTCTATTTTTCTACTCAAAAATTAAATAAACATCTTGTGCCACTGCCACCTATGTAATAATCCAGATCCATCAACACCTTCAAAATCATGACCACAACTACTCTCACACTTCTCAATTCACAATTTCTTCATAAGGTTCTCTCTCTTTTCTTTATTTCATTAAATAATTTCTCAAAAATGTTTTATTTCTAATTAACTCCAACCATTTTTAAGATTTAATTAGTACTACATAGGACTCAAAAATTTATGTTCCTTAAATGTACACAATTATATTATATATTTTGTATTAATTTCTATACTATTATTGATTGCAGCATATTAGGCACAACAACAAAATCAATTATGTGAGTGGAGATTTAAAGTCTCAACAATTTCACTTCTCTAACCTTGTACCTATACATGCAACCTTAAAGGGTCCAAAAGGGTTTGGTCCTTCTCCAAAGAAAAAGAACAAGACAAAGAATATGAAAAAGAAGAATGAAGAAGAAGAAGAAGAAGATGATGAAGAGGAAGAGGAAGAGGAAGAAGAGAGAGAGGAAGGGATAATTCCTGAAGTAGTGACAAACAGAATGATAGGTAGAATGGCATTGTCTGTGGGGGTGCCATTAGGTATTGGGCTTTTGTTTTTCCCATTTTTTTATTATCTTAAGGTTGGTTTGAAAATTGATGTGCCTAATTGGGTTCCTTTTATTGTTTCTTTTTTCTTTTTTGGGTCAGCTTTATTGGGAGTGAGTTATGGGATTGTTTCTGCTAGTTGGGATCCTTTGAGGGAAGGTTCACTTTTGGGCTGGACTGAAGCCCAAAAGAATTGGCCTGTTTTTTGGCAATCATTTAGAAATGGCTCTCGGAAGGATTAGCCCATTGTTTCTTTTTTCCTATATATTATTTATATTGTCACTTTATTATTATTTAGTTTTTTTTTCTATTTTCAATAATTACATATTATTAGTATTTTCGTTAATTATATTAGTTAATAGTCTATTTGCAAAAGGAATCCATTTCTTTTCATGCTTCACCTCTATTTTTGACCATGATGTTGGTAAAAATCTTAAGAGTTAGGAATTTAGGGTTCTCTCTTTCTTGACAAAAATTTGACTATTGAAAAAAATAATGTTATGAATAAAACTTGGTACACAATCAAAATATTAGAGAAGAAGACTCAATATCATTAGAATGACATAATTTAGGTCTCTTCTAACTTCATTTGAGATTGAATCTCAGTCTTCATATTATAATAATATTGAAATTCTCTCGAAATAATTTTATAATCTATTTTAGTCTTACTTAAATTGAAAAATTAATTTCTACATTTACATGTTAAAAGATCAAAATATATTTGAAGACGAGCATGTTTGTATTTTGGCAATAAGTTAATAATTTCACCAAAAAGTTTGGCTATTAGTTTGAATTTATTTATTACTTATGTCTCTCAAAATTTCTATAGAAATATATATTGATCTCTAAATTGATAGAAAAGTTGCAAGAGATTGTTGACCTATGAAGGCATGGCAGTGGAGAATGGAAAAGGAAAACACGTGCAATTCTATCTATACTGAACATACATTGACTCATCATGTCTATGTTTTATAGGGAGCTGAATTGCTATGTCCTTTTCCTTCACCAAAAAGTATGTTTACATAAGAAGTAAACATTCACAAGTAGCATTAGCATATATGCCTCTTAGCAAATCAGTCAAATTACTTTTGCATAGGAATTTGCATCTACTTCGTTTCTTTTCTCTAAAGCGTTTAATAAGTCATGGACTGTTTAAATCTTGTCTCACTAAAAAAATACTAATATAGAAAAAAAAATTGATTTATTGAAGTATTCCTTTTTGTTCACCCAAATGTTCAAGAAATTACATGATACACTCCACTTGTGTAATTCTTACCTCTTGATCACAATATCTATTCTACCTCGTGAAAATAGTAAATTTTTGTCTCTTTCGTAAGAATTAAATATGGTATTTAGGAGATCCATTCATTCAACTATCGCTTATTTTGTAAAGTTCAGTCAAATCTCGTTGCTGGTATTGTTAATGACGGCCTTTTTGTTTTTCTTCCACTTCGTAGAAATAACGAGTTGTTATCTTATGTGAAAATCGAATTCAGTATCTAGGAGATACGTATCGTCATCTATTCATTATCGCCCCCTCCACCTCGTGAAAATAGCAAATTTTTACTTTTGTAAAAATTGAACCTCATACTCAGGAGATAAACACATTATCCATTCATTTCTATGGAAAAAAAAATTCACTATTTTCACGAAATAGAAAAAAAAACAAAAATATAATAATTCACTATGTCGATAATGGGTAAAAATTTGACTGTTATAAATATTTTTATCAAATGTAAAATGAAAAGAAACCCATAGAAACCAAAGTTTCATAACACAAATATTATAAGCCTAATGCATAGTTGCCTACTATTACTTTTTCCTAGAAAAACAGAACGTTCCTAATTAAGTGAAACACTGGTTTATACTGTAGTTGTAATTTGGATTTTCTGAAAATGAAATATTAAAAATTTATAAATAATCGCAAAGCTATGAACTCAAATTCAAAATATAATATTTAATATAATAATTTTAATTAAGTTAAATTTTAAAATATTATAATTTGGATTTTATATTGTGAAGGTGAAAATATTGTAATATATATATATATATATATATATATATATATATATTCTCTTTTGATTAACATGATCAGGTGAAAACCTCTTTAGCTAAAGTATAACCCCTAAGATTATGACACAAAGAGATTGAAGTATATAGTTTTATATTTGGGTTGTTAACATGTCTCTGTATTCCAAGCATTCTTTGCTTAAAAAGAGGGTTAAACCTCAACACTAGGAATAAAGCAAAAGATGAAAATAACTAGTGTTGGGTTAAAAGTAAACCAAAGTATCATAAAAGCATCATCACTTCCATGAATTAGAACCTAAATTTTGCAGCCAATGTTTTGCAACCTACATTAGCCGGTACCACTATTTGTATGCATGTTAATTATTAAGCTTATTGTCTCTTTTTTGAGTAACCATGTTACATGGTATATTTTTTATTCATTCATTTTGTTTTGAAAAATTATATTTTCATACATTCTTTCTATCAAAAGTAATCATTTTTGAGACGCATAAAATATTAAATGTAGATATTTTTTAGTGAAAATTCAAATTCAAAATTATTATATTGTAAAAATTTAACATCTTCCGTTAAATCAAATTCTTATTGATAACAAACTCACATCTATTATTTCTAAAAACAAAATGCAATATAAAAACAAAATTATTGCATTGAATTTTTTTCATTGATTAACACTTATAATTTTATATGAATAAAGATTATACTTTCTACTAGTTAATTTTTCTATTTCAAGAATTTGTGACTTATTCGAAATGGGTTGAAGTCAAATTTTATTTAAAGACATGACTTATTGTTTGACTAAATAATTTTTTTAAATGATTAGCTTTACTTATTAATTAATTTTTTCAAATTTTTTTTATATATTATTACTATTTGATGATTTATTTTTGTATCAACTCATTTTTAACTTTATATCATCTCTTCTCTATTGATTCCGTACTTCCTTAGAATATTAGGTTTGATTGAAAT
>JBBPBT010000152.1:7747177-7764356 GCA_037974875.1 Cicer bijugum | reverse complement strand
GAAGAAGTGCACATAATATCATTTATCCCACTTTTATATAAATAAATATACAAATAAAATCACTTCATCTTCAATTCACTTTTTTCTTAAACCAATTAATTCAAAATTAATTTTTATCACATTTGAATCAAACAAATTTTAAAGTGAACAATCCTACCTCATATTTAAAAATTATTCAAAACTCTAATAATTTTCAACATTCTTTGTAAATATAAATAAACAATTCTCTATATCTTTACGGTCAAGATAATGATATAATTAATATCAATTTAACAAATTAATTTTAAACATTTTATTTTCATTAAATCTATTTCATTGAATCATTATCTCCGACTCAAAACCAAAAAGACTATTTTAAATAAACATCATGGTTAGAATTTTAATTAAATCAAAATCAATGAAATATTAGTTAACTAGAAAACCAAAGAATAGTAACCACCATAGACAATTGAGAATCCCCAATCTGTAGGCCCCACTGAAATATTGTTTTTTTGTTGATAAAAACATTTTCCGTCATACTTAACACCCCATTGCCTCCACTTGTTTTCCATATAAATACCCCTCTTTCTCTCTCTCTTTTTCCCTCTAACCGTCAATTTCTCTTCAAAATATCGTCTCGTCATTCCAGAGACAGAGTGGTTCTTTCTCGTAGGAGTAGCATTTCCATGTGAATGAATTCATAATTTGTGCTTCTATTAGAAACCTTTTTTGTTCTTGTTATTTGTACAAACTACAAGCAACCAAACAAGCATTATGGTTGTTGGAGTGATTTCCGAGCATACAAATAACGACAACAATTCCTATAACACATTTTTAGCATTTCTCTTCAATTGTGGTTTCAAAGTTTCTATATAAACATTTTCTCAATATGAAGTTGAGTTACGGAAGAGACGTCAAGAGGAGACAAACCTAAAACAACAACAACATACTTTGCTCTTTGGTAAACTCATTTTTCAATTCTCACTACTCTTCTCCACTAATCAAAAGTTGTTTATAGCATCTAAACTTCGTTTCAACTCATAATTTAATTGAGATGATTAATCACATTAAACTATGGTGATTTTGCTACTTAATATCATTTTACCATTTTCGATGTGAACCTAAATACATACTTTAATTTTTCGAAAATAGTGATATTTTATTTAATTTATCATTAATTTATAGTTTTTAGTTGTTTTTTTTTTCTTCCGTGTGTTGTATTAATTAAATAATTAATAATAAGAGGTAATGTGATACTCTATGATAAGAACACTATACAACTTTTATTTTCGATGGAGATTGATTGTGATTGTGATTTACTGATTTTGATTTACACAAAAGATAAAAAGAGAGAATCGAAAATTTTGTGTGTCAGAAAATTTGGTCTTGGACACGCTTCGTATTTTTATTTTTTTAATTTTTTTAACTTTTTTTTAATTTTCGATTTTTTGTACTATAAATGATCATTATTACTTACATGACATGATAGTAGTAGCCATAGCTCCATCATTCTTATTCTAACGAGAATGAGTGAATAATAATTTTAATTATTCATTTTATTTTATTTTTCTGTTATTCTTGCTTCAATGGTTTTTTCTAACCTTAGGACCATTTGTTTATTACTTACTTGAAACTGTTTCTTTTTTAATTTAAAATTAAAAAAATAATTTTCCTTTGTTGCTGCATGAACTTATTTCCTAGTACTTGTTCTATTTTTCTTTAAAAAATAAAAATGATTTGAATATGACTATTTTATTAGTATTCAAATACATATTTATTCACTCATTTGATTTGTTTATATTTAAAAACGAAATAGTAAATTGGTATGGTTGATTTCCAAATGAGTAGTTATTTGATTAAGTGAATTTGAATGAAAAATAATAAATAAATAAATGGTATTGCATGGTTTTGTTATCATTGTTTGATATTGCAGAGGAGTGAAGATGTTTGAATGCATAAGATGTACAAAGCAAGCGGCGGAAGATGAGGCTGAAGAAGTCCGTCAGAGTGGCACGCCGACCAGAAAAGAAGCCGTCAAAAGCCTGACTGCTCAGGTTCTCTCTCTCTTAGAATTTTTGCTTTTTGCACCTTCTTTTTTCTACCTTCATCTTCAAAACTATATTATAAGACCCTCCTCCAATTGTGGGGACCATCCTTCGAATCTTCTCTGTTTTTATCTCCATCTATATATATACTCTAACCTATGTATAATATTGCCTTGAGTTTTTTCATCTACTAATATATTTAGCTATAAATAAAAGTAATTAAATGATGTTAATATTGGTATCTTGTTAATGATATTTTAATTTTATGTATAATTTTGTGTTAAAAATGCAATTTTATTTTAATTTTTTGTGTATGAATTATGAAACTTGTTTTCTCAACTATTTAGATGAATCTTAATTTTATCTCAGTTATATGTTGGACTATGTTTGTTGAAGTGAATTTACAAAAGTTGTGTGTAAGGATATGATTTATTTGATATTTTTGATATAAATATAAAATATGTGTGTGACACACACGAGTACACTAGTTATCTAGGAAGTAGGAAGAGATTGATTTGTTTTTAGGATGACGTAAATGTATTGTACAGTGTTTTGGACACTTTATGTTGTTGACGGATGGTCCACTTCATCACTTGGATTGGTCCATTTAATTAATTTATATTTATATGCATGTGGTGGTGATGTGACTAACATCATCATCAACCAATCAAGTCGGTTCTAAGGCCTATTCTTTCTTTTGATTTATGAATTGTGGAACCAACTTCTCTACTAGTTTCTCACTACCTTTTTTGGCCAATTTTAATTGCATTTGAAAATGTAGTACTTTTTTTTTTTCTGTAAATTTTACAATCTAATATGATAAATTTTAATTAACATTTACTGATAACATACCAAAATTGTTATTTCTTCAGTGACTTAATTACCATTTTAATTTCTCTTTGTTTTGATGAACTGTTTGATTTCAAAACATGTTTCACATTCATTGGTTTAGTTATTGTTTCACAGAGATGCCTAGCAAAAAATGGAATGACATATTCATATATGGTGTGGTCCATCCTTGAATTCTTGTCGCCCAACTGTTTTTTCAAAAGTGTTTTATAATTAAATGAGTTTAGATTTAATGTAGTTTACATTACCAATGTCATGTTTATATTTTGAGTTTGAATTTAATTATTTTAAATTTAAATAAAATTTAATTTTAATTAAACAGTTCAGATGTATCATATTGTGATATAGTTAGAGGTTGGTGACTGTCGTTAATTTTAATACTATTTATAATGACAGGAAAAGTATATAGACATTTATTAGTAACAATTTTATTTACATCATTAGCCATGAGTCTAGTTGAAGCATTTTAAATAAAATTGCCATATAAATAGAAAACACATGGATGATGGATTACACTCAAATTTTATGAGGAGTCTATTTTTGTTTTCATTATAAATGCTTATTAGATACCTTTTGATCTTCATGCTATTCCTTGTCAGCAATTGTTGCATGCAATTCTGAACAAGACACTTAACTTTTTAAAAAGATGGGAGAAACTTTGATTTAATTATATTACAACATGATGCCTATAGCAACTAGTTTGAACCAAATGTTTCTGATTTATACATGAATATGTTGACAATTCATATTTGGATAGATGTTGTTGGAGTTTTCTACAAATAGGAAATGCTTTCCATTGAAGGCACATAGTTTATAGTATAGGATATATATGAGGTACCTAAAATGGAGTTTCAAGTCCATGAATGTTGTTTTCATCCACTTGTATCTCCAAGTACAATCTCCACCAACCTAGCTGTAAAGTTAATGCACTATGCTTCTAAAATGACACAAGCCTGAAAAACCTTAGACTCCATCTATTATTTCCTTGTATGTGTGACATTTCACAAGCTCTTCTGCTATTATATAATTTGACCAAATCCATGTGGATATCTTCATATTAATTAGCTTATATTTTAATTTCACTTTTGCAATCAACTATATGGCTTCAAGAAATGGTACTTCGAATTGCTTTGTTTGTATTTTC
The DNA here is from genome assembly GCA_037974875.1 of Cicer bijugum. Classification (NCBI taxonomy): domain Eukaryota; kingdom Viridiplantae; phylum Streptophyta; class Magnoliopsida; order Fabales; family Fabaceae; genus Cicer; species Cicer bijugum. Next base: position 7,760,339 of record JBBPBT010000152.1, on the reverse strand, counting down.
TTCTTCTAGTAACTTTAGAATTGAATCAATTAATTCTCCATCTATACCTTTTTGTCCATCAATAGTTCATCATTGAACTAAGCAATCATATTGAGTTTTTAAATGGAAATGGTGATCTAATCTTTAGATTTTATGGTCAAAATCCACACATAGATGCAGAATATGTGTAACTTGGTATTCAAGAATCCTCATTTTCCATGTCATTATATTTAGATTTTCATTTAAGAGTTCTAAATTTCTAATACATTGATGTTAATAACTTAAATGTCTATTTTTTGTGCACATGCAGATAAAGGATATAGTGCTGAAGTTTTCAGGTGCATACAAGCAATGCAAACCCTCCTCCAGCACAGGAACAACTTCCTACAGAAAAGGATCATCATATGCTGATTCTGAAGTTAACTCAGAAGGGGTTCAATACCCATATATGGGAGGTGTAAGCTCAGGTTCAACTCCTCCTTGTGACTTACGTGCAAATTTCACTGGTGGAAGAACAGAACAAAGATTCATAGGTTCAACCAGTGGTGTCCAAACCACTACTACAGTGCATGAGCCAGTAGTGCCAGAACCTGAAGCTGTGGTGGAGGAAGAAGAAGAAGAAGAAACCAAAGTGTGGGTGGCACAGGTTGAGCCAGGGGTTGACATAACCTTTGTGGCTCTTCCTAATGGTGCAAATGATCTCAGAAGAATTCGCTTCAAGTATGTTAAGAATTTACTATAGGCTTTTGTTTTCCTTTACTAGTTTTTAGTTTAACTCTTAAAACTCTAACTCTAAAAGAAATGCTAAGTATTTAGTAATGGTAGATCTTATTTATTGGTCCTTGACATAAGTTTCATAGCAATATCATCCGTTTAGATTGACTTATTCGAACTTGTTTACTGGTGTAAAACACTTTTGAGATTGTTTGCAAAGTTTATAGAAATAACTTATACATATCATAAGCTATATTTAGCTAATTTCCATTAGCTCTTTAAGATAGCTTATGACAACAACTTATTATTTAATATGAAAAACAGTTTAACTTTATTTTAACTTATGATATGTCATAAGCTGTATTTTGCTCGTTTCCATTAACTCTATAAGATAGCTTATGAAAACAGCTTATAATTTTATTTTACCTTTTGTTATAGAAATAGCTAATACAAACATTTATATGAAAAACACTTAAAATAAGATGTTCATCAAAACATGATGTTCTGAGTTGTGAAAGAATAGAAATAGCTTATACATAAAAATTTATATGATAAGCTCTTATGCAATAAGCACATAAAGAAGCTGTTTATCCAAACAAGATGTCCTAAGTTATGAAAGAATATGTACCTTTGATGCCTTAACGTCATACAAACTAGATCATAATTTAATTTTTGGTAAACTTTAATATCATAAATAAACGATGACTGAAAATATTTTTGCTTAACATTTAATTTTGAAGCCGAGAAATGTTTGACAAGTGGCAAGCTCAAGTGTGGTGGGGTGAGAACTATGACAGAATCAGAGAGCTTTACAATGTGCAGAAATTCAATCGAACAGCTCTTAACACTCCTCCAGCATCTGAGGATGAGGTAAACTAGAATTTCTACATTCATATGATATCAAGACTCAAGAGACTCTATTATTACATTTACTGCATTTTGTTTTCAACTTACATTGTTGTCTTTGAACAGCATAGAGATTCTTCTCACTCAAGACAACTATCTGGACAAGATAGTCCTGTGGCTGCTTGGTTGAACAGTAATTCAACACAGAGGAATCAGTACTATAATCAACCTTCTGGAATGGCTATGTATCAAGGAAACAATGTCCAAAACATGTATGCAGCTGGGTCATCAAGGACTTTTTATAAAGATGAGCTTTCCTTCAGCAATATCAGTGAAATTGAGTCAGAGTGGGTTGAACAAGATGAGCCTGGAGTGTTTGTTACCATCAGGCAGTTTCATGATGGGAACAGGGAGCTTCGCCGCGTCAAATTCAGGTAACTCATTATACTTATTCCATGTCAAAAACATGTTCATGATCATCTTAGGATAATGTACTAAAGTGAAAGTATGAAATAGTAACATCCTAGATTGTGTGTAACATGTTGGTTTGTTGGTAAATTTCATTAAAATTTTCAACTTTAGAGTTAGGACTTAGGTGGGTTTGTCTTGGCGCAACAATAACGTTGCTGTCTTGTGATCTAGAGGTCACGAGTTCAAATTCTAAAAGCGGACTGTTCGTCCGCTTGTAAGGTTAAGTCTGTGTACCTCTATCCTTTCCAGACTCTACCTGGCAGGAGTATCGTGCACTAGACCGCCCTTTTCAATCGGCGAATTAAGAAAACTTTTTATTTAGAAGATTGCTATTTGGTAAAGTATTGACAGATTTAGAACTCTTTTTGCAGCCGACAGATGTTTGGAGATGCAGCGGCCAGGAAATGGTGGGAAGAGAACAGAGAGAGAATTCAAGCTCAATACCTGTGAAGCTATGTTCTAAGCTGGTTGGAATCTTCAATTTTGTTTCATAAAAATTGCATGCAATGTTGTCAACTCCAGTTTCTGGAGTAGAGTCTTGTACGTAAAACTGCATTTCATATCATTGGTGAATATGGTTTCATAGCTTAATAAGTTTTTGAGTTGGATTTATTTATTAGGATGTTTAATAGTTTCATTTTATATATATGTACTTGGGTTAATTTTCATCCTCTTCTTTTTTATGATATTGTTTCTTTGTGGTCATGGTTATTAATAAATTTATCATTTACTACATTTGTTTACTTTTGAGGTCAATTGGATTTGTCCTTTTACTTGCTTGAATTGTACACTTTTTGATGAATTTATCGCACAAAGTAGTTAATTTTTTATCCAAAAACGGTTTAGAAATAGTTATGATTTGTTGTTTTTACACTGCTATCGTAAAAAAATTAAGTCCTATGTTAGGAATAAATAGAACTCTTAAAAGAGTTTATAATAACTAACATAACTAAACTTATAAATTAGTTTTGTGTTTGGCCAGAGTTTACAATCCTCACACACTTAGTAAAGTTGATAGAAAAGAAATTTCTTAAGCAAAATGTGATGGTTGAACTCATTATTTAGTGTGAAAAACTCAAGTTGTATGAATAAATTGAACTTGATATCAATAATATAGTAAGTAATAAAAGGATAAATTAATAGTATCATCAATAATAGTTTTTTACACATATCATCAATAATAGTTGACATGGTAAAAACTAATCTAGTAATTGAATAAATGGAAAGTAGTATTGGCATAAAAATGTAAGAATCTATTAAAAGATTTTGTATAAATACCCAATCTTTTATTTAAAATTGTAAGAATTTTATATCAACATAGTTATTCACATTCCAAAATAATATTGAAATTGAAAAAGTTCATAGAATTTGTTCAAATGTTTAAATCTATTAATAAGTGTATCTATGATATTATTATTTAGTTTCAATATCATCATCAACATTATCAGTCTTAATATTAAATATCAATGAAAGAATAAATTTGGTTTTAAGAATAATTTTAAAATATGAGAGTATATTGATACACTACTATAAATTTAAGGGACAATTTTGATGAAAGAACAAATTTGATTTTAAGAATAATTTTAAAATATGAGAGTATATTGATACACTACTTCAAATGTAAGGCATACTTTTGATATTCTCTCCATTTCAAAATAAATGTCATCATAAAAAAGAAAAATGTCAAAAAAAAAAAAATATCATTCAATAGAAAAAATATCTTGCAATAGTCAAGTGAGAACACTTAACTAATAACATTATTATTATGAGAATGATAGGTTAAATAATTAACACGAGGGCAAGTGGCTGGCTTGAACACTGTGCATGAAAGAAAGGTTCAAGTCATGAATGAATTGAGGATAGATTCTTCAATTCATGACAACATGGAAATGGCTTTTAAAATGGAACTTGATACTAAATTAAAACCATCATCAATAACAATAGATATGGTAATTAAAAAACTAAATGTGGCAGTTATATATAGAATAAAACAATAGAATAAGAGGAAAGTAGCATAAAAAATGTAAGAAACTATTAAAAAGTACTTTCTCATCCCAAAATAAGTATTGTTTTAGTATTTTAAATTGATTTTAATAAATTAATTTGAGTTACATTGAACTCAACCAAAAATGAATTGAATCAAGATTATCAAAATAATAGATTAGTACATAAATTCATACGAATATATCTATTGAGGTGTAAGAAAACACATTAATTTATTTAGTAAATTCAAAAATTGCTAACTTCGTTTTGAAACTAAATTTGTTTAAATACATAACTTTAATTTTAAAAGATAGTGACTTTTTCAAACACAATTTAAAAAATTCTTCTTTTTTCCACTCTTCTCTAACACGTTTTAAAATAATATTTACTTTTTTAAAACTCAAACGAACTATTATTTTTTTTTTACTTTGAACTCGTGCGACCTTCATCTTTACCATCAACATAAATGACCGACAAATTGCAATCGACTGTCAAATCTCAATCGGTGATATAATTTACCTAATTTAATTTGATATTAATATATTAGTATAAAATTTTACGTTAACTTTGTTATTAAATTTGAAGTTTGTATTATATAGTATTAAAAAAATATGTCTTTTATATATGAATTTTAATATTATTTTAAGATGTGATAAATTTGATGAATTTATGTATTAAATTTACATAGATAAAATAAATTTATTTAAAAATTTAAATTTGACAACCTTAAAATAAATTTAAAATAATTTATATTTGAATATCATTGTAATAAAATTGATTAACATCAAACATTATTTGTAGAATTTGGACTAAACTTGTTTTTGAATTTGTAAATTGTAAAAATGAATATTAACACGAGTGTATATATATAATATATATTATATGTAGATTTATTTCCACATTTATCAATCTATTTATTTTCTCTTTTGTTTAAGAGTATTTTTTTCTTTTAGTTATACAACAACTTAGATTATCCACTAAATTCTCATAAATAAAATATTAGCCTTCCGATTATAGATCACACGGATTAAACGACCTCGTATTATTCTATCGGATAATAAATATCTTTTTAGTTTATTAATCTCAAGACTGAGACAGATTTAAAAAATTATCAAACAGAGAATCAGAAAAAATTCATGATAAATTTTCGAAAGATTAAATGACAATAATTACTTTTGCAAAAGATCAAACAAAATAGTTATGAAATACTATAGTGGATAAACAATATGACACTAATATGTTTGATTGATATTAAAAGAATAAATTTAGTTAACTATCATTTAAACAAATTTAGTTTTATGGTGGATAAATTAAAAGAATAAAAGGTTAAACTAAATAGAAGGATAAAATAATTTAAAACAAAAAAATCACACAAAAATTTGATGTTACATTCATATCTATAAAGATATAAATATAATTTATATAATAGATTGTTATATGTGAGTATTTTTCATGAAAAATTGAATAATTTATAAGTATGAATGCCTTCTCTATTCGTATCTTTGGATGTTTTCTAATAGTTTCTTTTATATGTATAAGTCTTCATTTGTCTCTAGTAATTTAACTGTTCCCTATTTAATTTATTTTCGTTGTTATAAGATCTATATTTCTTCTCACTGTATGCCCAAATCACCTAAACTAGGGTTGTATACAACATGATATATGATGAAACAACAATTACACGTCGAGCAACAAGCAGAGTAATCTTCATTCTCATTAACTAACTATCAACTGCTTGCATACCCAACATTGTCAACAACAAAACTAATGAAACAAAACCATATTATTATTATTATTATAAGTATGATGTAAAAAAACTACTTAGTACAATGCTGGTAAGGGGATAAAATAAATTCCAATGTGATAGCAAAAACCTGCACACTAGCTGTTAGATGTAGTCATAAATTTTAAATAACGATTATCACCTCTAAATGAAACTTCACTATGTTCAAATTCCAAAACTTTCACTATATTCATCAATTGAAGACAATCGATGAATAAGGTTGATAAAATCTCTATTAGAAAATTGCTGACAAAATCTGATAAACATCCTCACGCACTATCTTTATCAGTACCTGCCAATTTTCTTCTCTGTTGATCCTCTCGTGCACTAGAATAAACGAAGAAACTTTATTCTGTAAAACACCGTTGATCGATATGTTTGATGTGAATGTGCAATTCACTTCAAGGATTCCAAAGTATCTTGAAGGGGATTCGCGGGTTAACCCATTTGCATCCAATATATATAGATTGGTGGGGGCGAATCGAACCTAAAGCTTAGTGTGATACACACGCTTTGGAATTTATTTGTGCAACCTTCATCATTATCGAAATCATCATCTTCTTGGTCAAGATTTGCAGCATACCCCCAACAAATGATCCAACAATCTTTAGGTTCGATTTTCGATTATTATGACTGCAACTTTTATAGGAGATGGACTTTCTTCATCATGGTGAAAGGTACACATTTAATTTATATAAATATATATGATATGTTTGAAGTTCTAAATTCATATGTGGTTCTTCAAAGTAATTATATTTGTTTATGTTAAATTTAACATGTGGTTAGATTGATATGCATGATTTAGAATATATACAAGTATGTGAATTTAATATAGTTTATGCATGAATTTTGCTTGTTTGGATTTTAAAGATTAATTAAAGTCTTAAAAATAATCAAATGAAAATTCATGATAAAAGGTAGAATGACATAAAATATGGTAAAAGGTAGAATGACATAAAATTTTGTGTTTGTGATAAGTGAAATGTTTTGTGTTAAATATGGTAAAAGGTAGAATGACATAAAATTTTGTGTTTGTGATAAGTGAAATTTTATAAATTGTATGTGATACAATATGAAGAGATTAAATAAAAAAAAAATGGCCATGGTTTGGTGATAATTGATCATTGGTCAACACTATCAAGAATATAAAAGGTAATCGGATGCTTGATGTAAGTCATGACTTGTACCAGACCTGATATAACATATGTTATTGGAAGATTAAGTCGGTATACAAACAATCCATGTAAAGAACGTTGACATGCTACTAATAAAGTATTAAAATATTTGAAGGGAGCAATTAACTATAGTTTAGTCTATAGTGGATATCCTTTATACTTGGAAGGATATACAGATGTTAGTTGAATAAATCATGTTGAAGATCAAGCTTCCACAAGTGGATGGACCTTCAACCTTGGTGGATGTGCAGTTTCTTGGGGTTCAAAGAAACAAACTTGCATTATGGACACCACCATGGCTGCAAAATTTATTGTTCTAGTTGCAGGTAGTAAAGAGGCTGAATGGTTAAGAATTTGTTGTATGAGATACCAATTTGGTCAAAGTCAATGACACAAGTATCTATACATTGTGATAGTCAATACACACTATCAAAAGCATACAACCAAGAATATAATAGAAAATCAATACATATTGATTTAATGCATAGCTATGTAAATGATTTAATGAAGTGATATCCATAGTGTTTGTAAGAATTGAAAAGCATCTTGCAGATCCTTTGACGAAAGGTCTGACAAAGGACATGGTGTTGAAAACATCATTAGGGATGTGATTCAAGCTCATATCTAGATAATCACCAATGGTGGAAACGTCAACTCACACTTGAGTAGCATCAAGTCTTGAGTTCAATGATGAAAGTACACTATTAGAGTGATTGAAGTACTTGACAATAGATACAACCCAAAGGATAAAAGTACTTGGACCATAAAATAAAAGTGGTAGGATGAGGTCTCCTCTTAATGGACATATAGCATGTATTTGCTGGAATGTATAATTATGGGTACATTCCTGATATAGTCCACCTATATGAGAATGAAGTGGGGCCGCTTCATAGAGTTCAAGAGCTTGACTTTTAAATTCTCACGAAAAGGATATGAGACACAAGGCCTTATCAAATGTGTCATTTTTATAATTCGATCAATGATGCCGAAATTTCATGTGTAAGTTATGCACACTTGTTCTAATGAATGGTTGGTTCAAAGCTTGTCTACCAATCTATTTGAGGATGAGTGAAAACATAATTTACTAAGTAATGGTTCAAATCGTAAGATACCTTTATCTGAAACCATGAGATTTCCAGAATAACGGACTTAGATATATTTTGAAAATGGTGGGGGATTGTTAGGGAAATTTCCAAAATATATTTGGATTTTTCTAATAGCTATATTAATGTAGCAAAATTAAATAATTGAATGTATCATTTGGTCAAGTGGTTGCAATGATTGGTTTTAATTCAAATCAATGCATCTATTAAGTTATCAAAAGTTGCAATCTTTCACCAATTGGTATGAGTTGAAGAGTTATTTTCTTTTACCAATTGATATGAGTTGAAGAGTTGTTTTCTTTCACCAATTGGTATGAGTATCTCTATAAATAGAAATATTTTAGAGGCAGAAATAACAGAAGAAAACACAAGACAAAACAACACAAATTCATGTTACATAAGTCAAAAATATTTCTGAGTCATTTCTTATTTTCTCTAGTGCACGAGAGTAAACGAAGAAACTTTATTCTGTAAAACACCGTTGATCGATATGCTTGATGTGAATGTGCAATTCACTTCAAGGATTCCAAAGTATCCTGAAGGGGATTCGCCGGTTAACCCATTTGCATCCAATATATATAGATTGGTGGGGGCGAATCGAACCTAAAGCTTAGTGTGATACACACGCTTTGGAATTTATTTGTGCAACCTTCATCATTATCGAAATCATCATCTTTTTGTTCAAGATTTGCAGCATACCCCCCAACAAATGATCCAACAAAACTTCACTATGTTCAAATTCCAAAACTTTCACTATATTCATCAATTGAAGACAATCGATGAATAAGGTTGATAAAATCTCTATTAGAAGATTGCTGACAAAATCTGATAAACATCCTCACGCACTATCTTTATCAGCACCTGCCAATTTTCTTCTCTGTTGATGCTCAACAACTTTATAATCTATCACTTCACGGAACAAGTTTTGGTCAAGAACTGTCTTCTTACTTCCATATACAGCAGCTTGGACACTTGCCATCAGTTTTGCTATTTCCCTTCCAGAAAATCCCTCGGTTTTAGCTGCAGCTTCCTTTATGATATCATCACTCAATCCTTTAATCTCTATATTTTGTGGCTGTCCTTTCAACAAAGTTTTAACAAAACCATTTTTTCTTGATCCAGCTTTGGCAATGTACTTATCCAGATATAGCTTAAGAAGTTTATAGCGCTCCTCTTCTTCGGGCAAGGACTATGTCTTTGGATTGATCACCGGTTTGAAAGAGGAGGGCATTTAGTGCACTTCGTTGTGCTTCACTCATGTAAGTCTTGTTCCGCCTGTAAAAATCATCCCATGCAATCAATTCACTTGGACAATATTTAGTGCAAAGAATGTTGATTTCATATCATGCTGCATATTAATATTGTGCAACTTTTTCTTCCTCTTTGTAACTTTGTTTTTAATAAAGATATGAATATGCTAAGGAGTCATGAACTGCATCTAGTAGATCCTAACTATCCTGTTTTGCCACAGGCAAAGAGAATGCTAGTAAATGAAAAATCATGGGGTTACTTACTCGCACAGAAATGCATCAGCTTCATCAATGAAAAGCAATAAACCCCCTTTTTGACTTCTTTGCCCAATCAAACAACTGGTGTATCTTTGTCACAGCCTGTGATCCGAGCGGAGCAACATCTCTTTTTATTAAGAGAAGGATGCAAAATCACATCACCAAAAGCATTTCCATTTTTTGAAGCAGATTCTACATTAGTGCTTCGAGACAGGGAGCTCATGGTACGAGACAACATGCCAGACCAGGGGTATTTCCCTTTGGAGGACTCTCTGATCAATGATGGTTGTCCCAATATTCTATCAACATATCCCCAAATAACCCGTGCACTTTCCCTACATTAAATCCAATATGAATTTAAACTTGACAGCAAAGTACAATTTTTTTCTATAAGTAAGCTCATAACGGTAAAATAGATAAAATTATATATTGCTACAAAAATCCACAAAATTTCCTTTTAAAAACAAATTTCCACAAATGCATAAATGTAGAGATGACTGTTGTCTTCTAACATTGTCAATGTAAACCATTTGCACATTGCATACTGTGCATCTAGTAGAAATGTACCTCCAATATGGTCGAAGATAGCATTTATGGAAGCGACCCATTTTTCTCGGATTTTATTTTAGCATCATGTTGAGCAAGCTTTTTCTTTTCATCATATATAATCCTTTGTCTTTCCTGCAAGGAAAAACGGTTGAAATGCTGGAAAGAAAAACACAAGATACACACAAATGAAAGCAGAAGTTTTCAAGCTAATATTCAATTGTTTGACGTAGAAACCATACTTGCAACTAAACAAATTGATTAAAGGGCATTTTGGTCTCTAAGTTGTGTCAAAAAGTCAAGATTGTGGAACTAGTATATCATATGATGGTCAAACAGAGGCAACTAAAATAGGTTTCAAGTAGAGATGTATCTGTTTTTTATGATTCTGGGAGGCAGTTATGGTGGTGTATTGTTTTTTATCCCTTGTTGGGAGATGTATCTGTTATTTATGTTTACTGTTTCTTCTCTCGTTGCAGTACTCCTTTTGAGCTGCATGACGACAATTATGTGCTCAAGGCAATGGAGTTTGGTGATAGACCACAAAGTGATACTGTCACACACAATGTTACAGATGGAGGGGAATGTTCTAGCATTTCAGGCTTGCATCATTCTCAGGTTCCTCCTTCAGTTTCAAGCTTGTCAATTAGGCCTCCCACATCACCTCCACTCCCTGGAATATTGAAGGAAAGAGTCAAGCAAGAGCATTGATATGTAGGTACCCTTATTTTCGGGTAAAGGATATAGTGCTGAAGTTTTCAGGTGCATACAAGCAATGCAAACCCTCCTCCTGCACAGGAACAACTTCCTACAGAAAAGGACTGAGATCATCATATGCTGATTCTGAAGCTAACTCAGATGGGGTTCAATACACTTATATAGGAGGTGTAAGCTCAGGGTCAACTCCTCCTTGTGACTTACGTGCAAATTTCACTGGTGGTGTCCAAACCACCACTACAGTGCATGAGCCAGTAGTGCCAGAATCTGAAGCTGTGGTGGAGGAAGAGGAAAAAAAATAAGAAACCAAAATGTGGGTGGCACAGGTTGAGCAAGGGTTTGACATAACCTTTGTGCCTCTTCCTAATGGTGCAAATGATCTCAGAAGAATTCACTTCAAGTATGTTAAGAATTTACTATAGGCTCTTGTTTTCCTTTATTAGTTTTTAGTTTAACTCTTAAAACTCTAACTCTAAAAGAAATGCTAAGTATTTAGTAATGGTAGATCTTATTTATTGGTCCTTGACATAAGTTTCATAGCAATATCATCCGTTTATATTGACTTATTCGAATTTATTTACTGGTGTAAAACACTTTTGAGATTGTTTGCAAAGTTTATAGAAATAACTTATACATATCATAAGATATATTTAGCTAATTTCCATTAGCTCTTTAAGATAGCTTATGACAACAACTTATTATTTAATAAGAAAAACAGTTTAGAGAAATAACTATTACATGTCATAAGCTATATTTTGCTCGTTTCCATTAGCTCTATAAGATAGCTTATGAAAACAACTTATAATTTTATTTTACCTTTTGTTATAGAAATAGCTTATACAAACATTTATATGGAAAACGTTTAAATAAGATGTTTATCAAAACATGATGTTCTAAGTTGTGAAAGAATAGAAATAAAGGACTTTTTATAAAGATGAGCTTTCGTTCAGCAATATCAGTGAAATTGAGTCAGAGTGGGTTGAACAAGATGAGCCTGGAGTGTTTGTTACCATCAGGCAGTTTCATGATGGGAACAGGGAGCTTCGCCGCGTCAAATTCAGGTAACTCATTATACTTATTCCATGTCAAAAACATGTTCATGATCATCTTAGGATAATGTACTAAAGTGAAAGTATGAAATAGTAACATCCTAGATTGTGTGTAACATGTTAGTTTGTTGGTAAATTTCATTAAAATTTTCAACTTTAGAGTTAGGACTTAGGAGGGTTTGTCTTGGCGCAACAATAACGTTGTTGTCTTGTGATCTAGAGGTCACGAGTTCAAATTCTAAAAGTGGATTGTTCGTCCACTTGTAAGGTTAAGTCTGTGTACATCTATCCTTTCCAGACTCTACCTGGTAGGAGTCTCGTGCACTAGACCGCCCTTTTCAACTGGCGAATTAAGAAAACTTTTTATTTAGAAGATTGCTATTTGGTAGGCTTTTGTATTGACAGATTCAGAACTCTTTTTGCAGCCGACAGAGGTTTGGAGATGAAGCAGCCAGGAAATGGTGGGAAGAGAACAGAGAGAGAATTCAAGCTCAATACCTATGAAGTTATGTCCTAAGCTTGTTGTAATCTCCAAATTTGTTTCATAAAAATTGCACGCAATGTTCTCAACTCCAGTTTCTGGAGTAGAGTCTTATACATAAAACTGCATTTCATATCATTGGTGAATATGGTTTCATAGCTTAATAAGTTTTTTGAGTTGGATTTATTTATTGGGATGTTTAATATTTTCATTTTATATATCTATACTTGGATTAATTGTCATCCTCTTCTTTTGTATGATATTGTTTCTTTGTTGTCATGGTTATTAATAAATTTATCATTTGCTACATTTGTTTACTTTTGAGGTCAATTGGATTTGTCCTCTTACTTGCTTGAATTCTACACTTTTTGATGAATTTATGACACAAAGTCACAAAATAGTTAATTTTTTATTCAAAAACGGTTTAGAAATAGTTATGATTTGTTGTTTGCCTTTACACTGATATAGTACAAAACTATTTTGTAAATAGAAGATTTTGTATATTAAGAGTAAATAGAAGATTTTGTATATTAAGTCCTATATTAAGAGTAAATTGAAGATTTTGTATATTAAGTCCTATATTTTGTAAATAGAAGACTTTGTTTCATAAAGAGTTTATAATGATTAACATAACTAAACTTATAAATCAATTTTGTGTTTTTTTAGATTTTATCATACTCACACACTTAATAAAGTTGATAGAAAAGAAATTTCCTAAGCCAAATGAGATGGTTGAACTCATTATTTAGTCTGAAAAGCTCAAGTTATATGAATAAATTGAACTTGATATCAATAATCTAGTAATGA
>JBBPBT010000152.1:7730382-7745227 GCA_037974875.1 Cicer bijugum | reverse complement strand
AAAGAATAAATTTAGTTTAACGGTGGATAAATTAAAAGAATAAAAGGTTACACTAAAATTTGATACTATTTTATATATAGTAAAGCTATTTTTTAACTTTTAGTTATTTAATTAAATAGAAGGATAAATAATTCAAATAGAAATAAAATTAAAATTAAAAATCACACAAAAATTTGATGTTACATTCATTTCTATATAGGTATAAATATAATTTATATAATATAACATAAGTAATATATATAATAGATTGTTATATGTGAGTGTTTTCCATGAAATATTGAATAATTTATATCTATGGGTGCCTTCTCTATTCGTGTCTTTGGATATTTTTTAATAATTTCTCTTATATGTATAACTCTTCATTTGTCTCTAGTATTTGACTATCTATTTAATCTACTTTTGTAGTTATAGGATCTACAATCTATATATCTTCTCACTACATGTCCAAACCATCTCTCCAATGTTCCATTCACAATTATATCTTGCAAGTCTTTCCACGTTTCTAAATAATAAAACAAATTTGTTATCTGCAGCCCTCATTTTACTATCCACCCTCCTCATTTTATTTTTAAAAATAAAATATCTAAATTGTCTTTGAATAGTTATAATATTCTTTAATCCTATTTATCCCTTCAACACTATTTTTAGACATTCAAAATTCACATATCACAAAATCACCATAATTCACCCATCATAAATCATAATCATTCAAAACTTAATTCTTTCATAACTTACACCTCATTAGTTTCCTATTTACATTTTTGATTAAAAGGACCAAATAAGGTATGTTTATTCTATTTTTGAGTTTGTAACTTTTTTCAAAATATAGAGATTTTATAGTTTAATTCAAAATATACTAGACTAGATGTAGTATAGTTTAATTCGATGTGGTCACACTTCCAGATTTTCATGTTTAAAGCTTCTTCTAAATTGTGTAGCCAAATTTCACCGTTTTTTAGCCATTTAGACAGCACGATGAGCTTTTTTGTTTAAAGCTAGAAGTTTATTTGCCTTGCAATATTGTCTTAAAATTTGATTTCCAAAAAACTCGCATACAAGTATACAAAGGTTTCAGCTAGTATTCGACTTGAAATTCCTCAAGAAAAAGTCATTTAACCACCCAATTGAGCCAAACCACTTGGCTAGCTTGCGATATTTGATCATCAACCTTCGATATAATATTTTATAAATTCAACAAAAATAATATAGTATTATTTCATAATAAGTCATTGATAATGGCAAAGGATTGAGGCGCTATGTTTTTATAAACCAAACAAATAATGCATAAATACAAGGTAGAACAAAAAATTGCATCAATTGCCTTGAACAATAATCTAATAATAAGGGAGGAAATTGCATGAAGGACAACTTATAATAATAATAATAATAATAATAATAATAATAATAATAATAATAAACTACTAAACCACAATAACAAGAACCACCAGCCTTCACATTATTAAAAACATAAACAATCCGAACATCGAGTACGGTTGTTGTAATCAAGACCAGCATTTCTAAATTATTGTCTATGAACCAAGAAAACCTGGACAAAGATTTATGAACGCCACTGACACATCATAGAAGTTCAGAGGCTAAGATATACATACTTATTAATTAATAAGCATCACGTGTTTGTCCCACAAGTATGATAAGATTACCAACAACACCTAAATACTAGTTTTTGTAGCAAACATAATACGACCAACACCCATTCTTATTATTTGTACCCGAGATTTGCGATATTGAACTCATACTTCTCATCCGGCAACTTTTCTTGTGAAGGTTCTTCCAGTCGGAATCTGTGGTGCGGGCCTGAGCATGAAGTTTGGAGAATCGGAACTCCAATTGACTCCGGCCTTCATCGGAGGAGGACGGGTTTGCCCCATAGATTGTCTTCGAGTACCAACAGACATGTTGGCCAACCTCTCAGCTGTTTCTGAAACTCCACGTGCAGCTCCTCCTTTGTTTATAGAAGCTGCCAACACAACTTTCCATAAATAAAAAAACACTTCCCAAAGTTCCAAAAAAATTCTTAATTTATGTGATTATTTAAACTTGTACATAAAATTTCATAGGAATGATAATTTCAGAACGTAAAGCTTACTTGGACTGTCGTTTCCTGGCTGTCGATACTTCGATTGTGTAGTAGTCTTCATTGGTTTTTCATTCTTAATTCCATCCTTCAAAAGCATCAGAGAAATTATTGTATAACACAAAATTTAAGAAACGAAGTACAAGGAAACAAAAATATTGTAGAAAATAGGATCTCAGATTAAAAACACAATTTGATTTTTTGACATCACGAGGTAAAAAAATGTGTGCATGAACAAGTGCTTGTCAGTAAGGATGCGGCAAGAATAGCTCACCTGATTTATCATATCCAGCTTCCGTTGCACACCTGTATCATTCATGAGAAATCAGCAATTTGAAGTATGAAACTGAGTATGCCACGTATCAAAGAAGACCTCATTATGATATACATAAAGCCGATTTGGAAAAGGCTTCATGATCATAGTTTTTACATCATTCAAAAAAAGGATAATTTCCTACTTATCTCTCCAACAATAATATTCCTCCACAAACCCAAACCACCTTACCACTCCTACTACCTTGATGGAATTAATTTATGATTCATGCATTATGGAACTGATCAAAAAATATAATAAAACAATGGGATCACCTGAATAAGGCTGTACTTTTGGGGATGAAAAATAATTGGTAAGCTTTGAATTGGGTAAAGCACCAGGATATCTCTTGATCCCCTGCTGATCCAGTGCTCCCCTAGTTCCAGCTGGAAAAAAAGCAAAAAAAAAAAAAAGACAATTACAATCTCCACACAACTGAACAATAACCATGTCCACAACTAACAAATAGTAATTAAATAATTCAAACCAGGTGGAGGAGTTCTTGCTACTGCTCTGGAGCGAAGGGATGGTGGAATGTAAAAGCAACTCTACAACAGATAAAGAAGTGTATTGAGTAAAACAGCTAATAAAAAAGGTATTTAGAAAAGATAGACACCAAAACATGAAACAGTTAAAAGAATACCTGGAAGAAAGGATGTTGAAGGGCCTCTGAAGCTGTTGGCCTCTTGCAGGGATCCCACACGCAAAGTGACTGGCATTAAAGCAAACAAGAGAACAGGAAAAAGTTAACCACATAATTAGTTGATACATGGTTTAAAAGGCTAATCCACAAATAACTGCTCACTTGGATAAGGCTGATTGCACTATCACTTGCAGATGGGATCAATGCAGAAAGATTTCCGCCAGCAATCTGTGGATAGCAATATGTAGAAAATGTTCAGTGTTAATTAGAACATTGATATTGTCTCACTAGGTTGCACTTACACATAAGTAAATAGCATTGCAGAAGCTAACTACCAAAAACAACAGTGTGTAGAGAATCTTGACCTGTGGAAAATGATAATTAATATCCCTTGCAAGTTTGAGTCCATCGGCCCATGATTCAGTGGTTGGAGTGCCTATCACACCGCATATTTTGAAGATCTCATCTGCCTCACTGCATGAGTCACAATGAAGGTACGTGTTCATTTCTAACATTCAGGTGTTACATCATTGCTTTAGAGCAGGATTCAACTTCAAAACATATGAAGAACATAATTTACAACCAGGTTTTTTTAGTAGGAAGAGTGATTTAGCACACCATAAGTGATTATCATACATTTCTCCTAAATAAATGTTATTTGTTTAACTAAAAAGGCTAAAATTCCGATTCTTCTGCATTTATTGTTTTCTCAAAAAACAAATCAAAACAAGTAACATAATTTAATAAAAACATTTTAAAATAATCCAAAAAACAAACTCTAAAATGAAAAACCCATCATTTGGAAGTTTTGAGGGTGTAATAGTGAGACCAATACCTGGCTCCTGGAAAAAGAGGTCGGAGAGAAAACAGCTCAGCCATTATAGCACCCATTGCCCACATGTCTAGAAGAGAAAAACAAAATTAATAGATAAAATGGTAGCACAGTACTCATCATCATTGCTGCAAGAAACAAATTATCAATAGATAACATTAGACACTTACCAACTTTAGAGCTATAGATGTAAGACTGGAGCAGCACTTCAGGAGCACGATACCTAATCATAGGCCATCACACATGTTACTTGATAGTTGATACCCAACACAGAAGGTGATACATATATTGCAAGTCAAAGGTGCGTACCATCGTGTGGAGACATACTCAGTGTAGGGTGGTTGTGAACTGATCTCTCGGGCTAGGCCAAAATCAGCGATTTTGATAATATCCTTAGTAACCAGCAAGTTTTCTGCAAGGGCAATATACCTCAAGTCAAAACAGAAAAACATTTTTTAACAATGATAAACAAAAAATATCTTTTATACCATGACCAATACGCCAGTTAGTTCTATACATATAACTGGCAATGACAATGAGAACAAGCAAAAATGTCCTAATTTTTTTCTCACAATAGGGGGTTAAGGTCTTTAGGCAGCCAGAAGTACAAAAGACACGAGAAACACTTTTGACAGAGTTGGTAATCAAGGAATGATATGGTAGCAACACACGCATTACAAGCTGATGCTACATATAATGTAAAAGATATTTCAAAAGGCATACAATATCGGGACTGTATCAAAATCGTGAGTAAGTACCAGGTTTAAGGTCACGGTGGAAGTAACCACGCTGATGCATGTAAGCAAGACCTTGGAAAACTTGAAAACACCAGTTCCTAATTTCACCTTCAGAAAACAGTTTATCCCTGTCTTTCATAAGCTGGTATAGGTTGCATTCCTGTGTCACCCAACAATAGACAGCAATTGATGTATTAGATCCTTTTGTACCGGCGGCCAATTCAGCCCTTCACCAAAAAGTTTAGCCACTTACCATGTACTCGAAAACGAAGTACAGAATGTCACTTTCTCGAATAACTTCCTTCAGTTTCACAATATTTGGGTGGTTCATTTTTCGTAAAGACTGCCAACAAGGGAAACTAGAGATCAGAGACTAAATACAAAAGATTCTAATCATACATAACAAATAAGGCTCTAGAAAAACAGGTATGATGTAGCACCTTGACTTCTCTCAGGTTAACACACTCCTCCCAGGAGTAATATTTTTTCTTCATTTTCTTGATCGCAACCTGCAATTTTGCAACTGATTAGGACAAAAATGTGACATCAAATAGGGCACACCTTCATCAAACCAGTAAAGCATACTTACAACTTCACCAGTTTGCTTACTAATAGCTCTCCAGACACTCCCAAATGTTCCATCACCAACTTCCTTGATTAACTTGTACCTGTCGTTTCAAGGAAAAATATTAAATAGTCCACAATGAATGAGGAAAATAGTAATTTCTTCAGAAAAATATTCACCTCTCCATTTTCTCGCGGAATACAAAGCAACACTTCCGTTATCCAACAAATGTAAACAAAAAAAAGATAAATAGCATTTATCTCTTGCAGATGATACTCTCTGTATAAAATTAACAAGTTTCAGCTGGTCCAAAAAAATCCACCATCAATTTTCTGTCATGTCAGAAGAGGGCATAGAAACAGAAACGTTCTGATGGAAGAGATGCACAGCGTTATTTAGTAATAGACCCACGGTTTTGTTATGGTTGGAGGACAAAGGTGGTAGAAATGAACAAGTACAGAGATCATACTGACACTCTCAGGTCCCACCAAACTGATGGATCATTGCAATAGCATTAATCATTTAGATAAAACCACTGTGGACCAATACTTCAGGACTGAAATATCATCTACTTCATCTAATCTAATATATAATTTATTTCAGAACCTTCAGATAACTGATGCATTGTCATCAATACCCATCAAGAGCAAAAAGAAGACAATTTCCAATGACTACAGTCTGTACTGATTCAATGCAAATGTTTCACTCAAAGATGCAGGCAGAATCCAAAACTCAGTCACCAGACTATACTTTAGCCCTGCAAAGAAAACATAAGCTGAGTTAAATATTTTAGCAAATTGAAACAGGTTATAATGTTATAAACGTTATCCAAGATAAACTTCTTACCCCGGAAGAAGACTTCCCAGAAGTTTTAACTAAATGTTGGGTCAGCAATGCACTGCTAAAGGAACATTTGTCAATAAACTGCTTTTCAAATTGGTTTTGGCTTAGAAGAATAAGAATAAGCGCTTACTTGTACAAGTGCAAGATGCAGCACCTGTATCAGAATAAACTACCATCACGTACCCTTTGATGATCATTGACGATGAACAGAACACTAAGTGCAATTGACAAAGGAAACCAGAAGAAAACTTCCAAGGATGAAAACCCGCCAATCAAGCACTTCTTGGAATGCAAAAAACCGATACTGGTAGCAATTTGTTGAGAAACAAATTCCCTCCATATTTTAGAATGTAAGTCACAACCCTTTAGATTCAAAACCAGACAACCCTGCAATAATAGAAGGTGGCAACATAATGGAGGTTAGATTAATAATTCCAAAATACATATTTTCAAATGGTCTCTAGCCTCTCACAAAAAAAAATGAAACATTACCAATAAAAAAATATCTACAAAACTTGGAATAAATCAGACAACTTATAAACTTCAGATGCTGTTAAAAATGTAATTAAGATTGTGACCAAGTAAAATTGAATGTATTTACACTTATCCGTATCATATCATAACAGTTAAATTTCAAATATCCAGCACGAAGTCTGAATTTTTCACTGATAAAAACACAAATAATCAGTCATTGTGTCCCAACTAGAAACTAAATTCCAAAATCGAAGTTCCTCCAGGTACAATAACCTACAAGCAGCTCTAGCCTCTAGGATTCATTATTTATGGTAAATAGGTAAGATTTTAAATCCCTATGAAACAAAAAATACAATTGAGACAAGTTCACCATTGCATCGAATCTGAACATGCTTCAAAAAACGAAACATGGCATATATTAGTAATAACTACAATGCACATGAGACTCCAAGAAGTAGAACATTTTCATCTACGTTAAGCACAAAATAATTCTCTCTCCAAACCCTACCAAAAAACAAACCCTTAAAATGCATAACAGAACCACTATCGACCAAGTCATAATCGTATAACATGGAGGAAAATTTCAAATTCAATTCGATGAAGATTGATTGCTTCGTCAATCAATCGAAAACCCTTTCTGGAATGTCAACCTCAATAGACCGGAGAAATCCTAAGCGTTCAACTACTATTAACAAACAGAATCCAATATTAAAACCCTAATTAACACGAAATCCAAAATCCAACACAAAAACCTCAAAACAATCCCTAAAAATACATCACCAAAACCAAATTCAACAAACTCAGGCACAAATAACATAAAAAAAATAAAATAAAATCCAATTCATACGAAAATCAATCAATCGAAAACAAATCCCGTCTTTGATTATCAACCATAAAAAACCGCAAAAAATTAAAGAAATCATTAAGAAGAAACAGAAAGAACAACAAAATTGAAACATACGCGAATAAAAAAAACAAATCGGAAGAATCCAAAGGAAATCGGATCGGATCTGATCTGAAACGCAGAAAGGAAAATCAATATATATATAGAGAGAGAGAGGGACCTGAAGAACAAGTAGTATAAACACCGCCTCGAAGGACGGGAAGAGGTGGAATCCAGAGCTTCTTCTTCCAATACGATGACCTAGTTCTCTCTCTCTTTCTCTCTCTTCTTTCTTTGTTCAAATCGCTCCGTGCCGACCAAGAAATAGAAATAAGAGAATTTGAGCGAGTTATACCTAATTTATATTATATGCGATGCGTTCCCTTTATGCCACTAGTATATGCCTATTGCGTTGTGCTATCCGCCTTCGCTTCTTTCTTGTCTTCCACTCTAACTAATCTCCCTTCCCCTTATTTATATTCTTTCTATATCTTTTTTAATATTTGTATCTATGGACTTTTACCCCTCTTTTTTACCAATAATTAAAAACATTATATTTATGTCCATTCTCTATAAATTATTATTTTTTAGTCAACAAAAAAATTATTGATTACATTAAATATATACAATTTTAATAAATAACTTTATTTTATTAATTAGTTTTAATGGTTAATAATTTATTTTTTAGATATTGCGATCATTAATAAATTTAGTCATTAAAAATATAAAAAATTATTATTAAATGAATAGTAGTTTAAAAATATTATCGTTAAAAAGATAAATTGTTAATTTTTGTTGAGTCAAACAAAATTTATTGATTTTTTAATTTTAATTTTAAGAAACATAAGCTATTTTTTTTAATATTTTATTTTAGACCGAGTATACCTCAAATAGTGATGTTCTACAAAATAAAATTTTCTCTCCATGTTTAGTATGAGTCTTTTTCGTTACTAAATTTTTAAAATACAAAATATATATATCTATGATGATTTTAATATTTATTTACATTTATTGGCTTCTCGATGTGTTGATATACTAAGCTTTGTCATCTTTCCTCTTACTTCTATTTCATTGCATGTCACTTCATATTTTTATTATTCAACATTCTCAAAGGATTTTGTTTACAATAAAGCTGAAACAAAATATTGTACTTAGAGTTTGAAAATGAAAAATGTGAAAAGGTATTAGTAGCAAATAAAATTGAAATTGTGATAGGTTAAAATTCAAAAAATACATATTAATGTAAAGATAGCATAATTGACTAATAATTTTTCAATATAACATTTTATTGACTAATCATTTTTTCAATTTGCTTGGAATATGTCACATGTGACCAGAAACTTGATGGATAAAATTCGGTCAGGTCAGTGGCCACTCACTGGATATTATTAGGTGGTGGGTTTGCGGAATTGTGCTTTATTGGCTGCTTATTTGGTTAGGTCGTATGACATATTCTATCTTATCATGTTTATTTGGTTCTCACCAATTTACATATAATATATGTTTTAGCACATGGTAATATAATTATATTTTTTCAAGTTTTCGTTTATCTCATTTTAATTTAAAATAAGAAGGGATTGTTTTGTGACCAAGAAGCACAGGGAAATTGGGATAATCATTTGGTGGTTGTTAGGTGTAGGTTATGTACTTGAACCAGCTGGCACATTAATTTGTAAACCTATTAAATAAATCTCATGTTGGCATTGAATTCAATGTTGCCTAGTTCTTAGTTCTCTAAAATACCTTTGGCTCCAATGTCATTTCAATGTTGTGTGTACTAACAAACCAGTATATATAACCATTGAAAAGAAAAAACAATGTAAAACGTTTCACATGTATGACAACTTCAGTCACAAACTAACAATGAACACAATCTAACATAACTCAACATAGAGTATCAATTATTATTGTATAAATTGCATATATCATATTATATGCTTTCTGTGGGATATGAAACTTTCATTTCTTCACATGAGTTCACTTTGGAAGAGGAAGTTGGATATTACACAACAATAACAACAACAAAAATAGATAAACAAAGAGGAATACACCTGATACATTAAATTTGATGCAATACAAAGAATATTATCTATAAGAAAATCTTCTACATAACTTAACAAAATCAAATTATTGAGTTACTAGTTCTCCAATAGTATTTGATAAAAATTTGAACTTGACTGATCCTTGATCTGTATATATAATGATATTGATTATAATAAGAATGAATCAATCTTTTTTTGTTAAGAATGGCTCTGAATTCGTTTCCCTTTGCTTCTTTACTTATGGAATTACGATTTCTTAATAGCCACTCCTTTCTCACCACTTCACATGTTCATGAGTTTGTCACATTATCTTGATCCTGAGTTGGATGGCTGCCATAACTTTTTCTGGCATACCAATATCTTCTCTTTCTCAACACCATACTCAGTGTTTTCTTTGCGACATATCCATCGCATACCCTTGGCAATCGTTGCAACTGCATCCGCGAAATAACTCGACTCTCGAATTATAGCGTGTCCGCCTGGTCTTAAAATCCGGTCCATTTCCAACATCACATACTTCATTTCACATCTGCAAAATATCAACTTGGACATGTCACGGGCTATTTTCACAATCTCTCTTAAATAGTCTCAGAAGTGCTTATGTCAGTATATAAGTATTAATAACTTATGACTCGTTTTCAGTGATCTCCTCAAGATAGTTCGTGAAAAAACTTAAGTGCTTATATTATAAATACGTATTTAACTGAAGTGCTTAGATTGAGTTCATATTCACCTGTGGCTTTCTGCAGTGAAGAGTCCATCAGCATGAAGTAAGTCATAGGTTCTAGGATATGTTGAAAAAGCTTCACACCTAACACAAGTCATTGTGAAATTCAAATCATTACAAAACCATACTAGTATGACATAACACAAAAGCATTCATAAACAAAACACATGAACCTTATGGTTCATATATTTAAAATTTGAAACATACCAGTCATGGAAGGTTCCAATGAGGCCGCGATCGAAAACAACAGGGAGTGTATTAGGACTATAAGATGAGACAACATTCATAACCCACAAAGGATCATTGATCAAGGAAGCAGCAAAACCTCCATAAGCTGTATTCATGTCCATCACATTTCTTACCTTTTCTGTTCCAAGTTCAGGAAGCAACTTCTTGTAGTGTTGAGCACGCTTTTTCCACTTACTGTTATCATGACTAAAACTACTAGTACTTGAACCTTGAACAATTGAAATCCTTTCAGGTGCAACATTCAACCTTTGAGGCCATTTATTCATGTATGTGAGTCCTGATTTCTGGTACTTTGCATCTGGAACGACGAAACAAGCGCGAAGCGGAGTGTACCACCCTGAATCTGGTTCAAGGCTGTCATCACATTTTGGAGGATAGCTATCTCTTGAAAGCTTATCATAGCAAGTGTTGTCTGTGGCCTTCTGCCATACAGCAATGTCATCCTTTTTGTTGTATAATTTGAAGCACATTGATGTGAGCAAATCTTGTAGCTTCTCATAATCTGATCTTTGTTCTTCCACGGTCGTGTTCCATCCGCGCCACCTACGCTCGTAGTTCACTGGTGGACCGGACAAAACCCAAAATCCTCCCGGACGAAGAATTCGGTGTATTTCAAGGAGATAAATTCCGCCTAAAAACAGCAGATACAAATATCAGCATCAGTTAATGAATCAAAATATAGTGAACTTATATCAGCTCTAATAAGCACTCATAACATAAACATTTCTGTATAAGCTATTTCTATAATAAAAGATACATGTTTTCCTAAACTATCCTGGAGAATTCACCAAAACAATGTTACATATTGCTGAAATTTTGAAATCAATTGAAGAGTTACCAAATTCAGTCCATGGGATAAGGCATCTAGAGCAATGAGCCATATCAAAGGAGTTTGAAGGGAAAGGAAGTCTTTGTGTAGAGATGACACCAAGAATTGCAGGGATACCACGCTCCAAAGCAAATTGAACCTGAGCTTCATGGTTATCTCTCGGTGCAAGAGAAATCGTCAGAACACCGCGGTCCAACAAGTCACCACCCCAGCTAGCAACCTAACATAAATCAAAGTTATATGAATCAATTGATTTAATTCTTCTGTTGAATTCATTTGTTGGTGTCAGACACAAGACACATAAAAAAATAAAACATAAGGACTAAAACTCACCCCACAACCAGTATCAATTGCAGTTCTAACTGACCCATCTTTAATTCCTGGGATCAGATCTTGCATTAAATCAACATATTCACCAACACCATTAGGGAACATAGTACCCCCACCAGGAAACAGAAATTTCTCCCCTTCCTTTCTCAACCAATGCTGATTAGACTTCTGCTTGTTAATCCAGTCATATGGCACATTCCTGTCATTTATTTATGTAACACAAATTTTTCAAAAAAGTGGACATCAATATAAATATCAATGCAGAAGGAAGCTTAAAATCAAGAGTTTTCATTCTGATATACGGTCAACTAAAACTTTTTACTCTGTCATGCAATCACACAACTAATAGAATATGTGAATCTTTACACACAACTAATAGAATATGTGAATCTTTACTCTGACAATGCATATAAATTAAATCACAAAATCAATTCAAACTATTTCAACTTACAAAAAAAATATTACATACCTGTACCAACATTCATCTCTACTCTTTGGCCATCTAATTGGAGGCTTATATCCAGGTGGAGGAGGAACTAAGCATTCTTTCCTCTCAGAAATTGGAGGGCAATGGCGTTCCAACAAAGTAAGTCTATAGGTACCATACTTTCTCCATCTCTACAAAAATCATGCATAGATACTCAATCAACATAACAATGAAATTTTCCTCAACAAAAAACCATAACATCACAAGTATTATTAGTATTAATACCTTTGGATCTGTGCATGGAGTGTAGTCTTGATAGTCATTGCTGCATTCAGGGAAATTGAAGGACCTAATTTGAAGAGCACCTGAGGAGTCTTTAGGAGATTCAAGTGTTTTCTGAATGGTGCTGATTACACTAACACCATTATCACTATTTCCTGATTTAAAGATTCCACCTAGGTAGAAGGAAAAACCACACAACACAATGATAGTAATTGCGGCGGTCAGCGATCTGTGCTTGTTCGGGGGATTGATCAGTTTTCCATCTTTATGCTTCATGTTTTTAGATTTTTTCCACTAACTATCTGCAGAAAAAGAACAACTAAACTTCAGTTCAATGCAACTATGCTTATAAAACTTTTATATGCAACTATGTGAATCACTCATGAAAAAGTCACTCTAAAAATTTCAAGCAAAGAATCAACTTCTACAATTGTGGCCTAATTCAACTTTGACAAAACCAGTTGATCTAAATTGAGATCTGCGGCCGTGATCTAAGCTGCAACATAAAAAATGTTGTAGCTCAGATGCGGCCGCAAATAAAACTTCATTACCTACAATTGACCTTGATTCTATGCAATATCAAAAATCGCGCCGCAACTGCGAATTAAAATCTTTCAATTACCACACTTTTTAAGAAGGATAAGGCTATTAACTAGATTCAGATCAGACCAGTGTCAAAAGGAACAAGAACCAAGGAAATAAAGAACAATAACAAAGGAGGTGAATTAATTTCAAGAAGAACACACATAACAATACTTAAAACTAGTAGTGTCTCCTAACTTGATCAATGTGAAAACATGACACAAATTCCAATGACAGATCCAAATTTAGGAAATGAAAAAGAAAAAAAAAGTAAAAAAAGGAAATCAATGATTAATTCCAGCTAATCAATAACTCAACACCGACCATTAAAAAAACAACATGCGAGAAAGTAGAGTAAATAAATGAAATCAGAGTCTATTACTAACTACCGACATCATAAAAATTCACAGTTATTCATAATAACCAGCTAACTTTCCATTTAATGTCACATTGTCTTTATGATATTCACATGACATTGGGACCCAATTAAAAGCCCCCATCACTGACTCAATAAAAAAAAATCCATAATTAAAGCAATAGATCTAACACCATAATGTACAATATTCGTATACACAAAAAAGGAAAATGAAGCATCACATAAATACAAACGTTATTGTCAACATTTCTTGATACGTACGAAAAGTTTCTTTCATGAGTTTTTTTTTTTGTCAGTGATTTCCTGATCTACTGTATTTTGTTCAGAATTCATAATTATTAACACAAATGTATAATAACCAAAAAGACCAAACAAAACACCAAACAAACGAAGAAACACAAACACTTGTTCTTTTTCTATTTTTCCAAATCCAAGTGGTGCTAATTTAGAAAACAGAGAAAACAGAGGAAACATATTTATGAAAATAAAGAAAGGATCTTTTTAAAGAATCTTGGAAACCCAAGTTGAGTTTTGATTGTAAAATAGAAAATACAGAAAAGGTGTAAGATAACAGAAAGAAAAACACATAGCAGCAATGAAAAGAAACATATAGAAGAATAAGTAGATAGAATAACTTGGATCTGGAAGAAAGAAGAATAAGTACATAGAATAAAGATAAGATAAGAATGAAAGAAAGAAAGAAAGAATGTATACGTAGAGTTGTTGAAAGAAGAAGAAGAAGAAGAAGTGGTGAAAGGCTAAGGTTGAATGAATAGAAAGAAAGAGTGAGATTTGTGTGTGAGGCTGAATGAAGGAAAAGAAGGTGAACCATTTATATATAGAAACTATGTTTGTTTGACATGTGCCTCGTTGTCCTTTCTTTTTGTTCAATCTTCAACTTCCTTCCACTTTCGTCTTTCATTTCTGAAACTCTTTTACTTTCACATTATCTTCATTTTTTTATTTTTTTTATTTATCAAATGGAATTTCACAAATTCTTACTGTCTCATAATTACCTCACACTATATACTGTATAATTTCCAATGCTGTAATGCACCGACTTAGGTACTACGAGATTCTTTCTTTATATAAAGTTAATATAAAAAAATTGACCCTGAAACTCATAAAAAAAGGAGGTGCTAATATTAATATATTTATTTCTATTATTCTGCAAAATTATATATATTTATTATTTGCATTTTCGCATATAAGCTACATTTGTAAGAAAACCCATTTCTCTTGGATTGCCGGCGTTGGATTTATATTTTGTATTATTTTTTAGAAAATTTTAATTCTTTTATGGAATTATTATAGTTTAATTTTATTTATGTATTTAATTTTGGTTTATGTTTCATGAACTTCTTATCGAATAATAATGGGTTATAATAGTTTAAATTAAATTATTATTTGAAAAAATATTAGTAAAGTAATTTTTTATTCCGTTTAAAATTTAAAATAAGTTTGTATGATTTAGTACGACTATTGAGAAATTAGGAACTGCTTTATCTTTTTTTTGGAAATACGTTGCTTTATTATGTTAAAAGCTTTTGCATTGTTAAAATGTAGTTGAAAATTTAATTTTTTGATAAAGACTTATGGTACGGTTCAATTTATGT
>JBBPBT010000152.1:7688813-7717407 GCA_037974875.1 Cicer bijugum | reverse complement strand
CAATAAGAGAATTTCATAGAAAAATAATTACTTTTTCCAAAAATTTCATAATATCAGAATTTTTTTACCGTATACTTAAGAGTATTTTAGTAATTAAAGAGATAAATTTTTTAAATAAAGGTATAAGTTCAATTGTTGGAATACAAAATCCAATTTTCAAATATTTTCCCTGTGAATTCACTTGTGTTGTGTGTTTTTCATGAAAAAAGATTATGGTTTTTTTTTAAAAAGTTCATTGTATTTCATTCAAAATAGTTCAAAGATACAAGATATAATTGATTAAAAATGTTGTGATTAATATACAAGCGAAATGACTATGTCAAAGTAGTCACTCAATTAGTTTGTCTTTGGATACAACTAACCACAAAGTTGTTATTATTTTAAATAATTTGTTGCTATCTCCTAATGACGTCTCCATCCTTAATAGTGGGTTTTTTTTAATATTCAAAAACTTTATTTCAACATAATTGGTCTCTGTAATATTTAAAAGATTTATTTTTGTCTTTAACATCAAATAGACGTTACACAAACGTGCGATGACAAATAGAGAAAAACGCAGATCAATCGTGACACTTTTATAATGAGAATATTAATTTAAATATGAGAATGATTTGTATATTTATTTTATTAGAAATAAATATACAAATTATTTATATTTATTATTTAAATATAATTTCAGTTAGATTTATTTAGAATAATCTTTATGCATAAAAACATCATAATCACTAGACTATTGCAAATCATCTAATAATTTATAAATATTGATAATATATAATTAATATTTTGGACTCTCAAAATTTAAAGGTTTTGTAAGGTGGTCTAGTCTACACATACTATAGGTTGACTCTGTTTATAAACACTTAATTAAAAGACTATTTTGAAAAATAAAAATATACTCGACATATTATAGACACGTATATGAATATATCTTTGATTCGGATTGAGTATTTTGCATTATAGAAATTAAAAACTAATTCAGTCAATTTTAAAAAATATAGTTTGTTCGATTTTTCAATTCAATTGTTGCGATTTGCATTGAATTATATTGAATGTGAACATCAATAGTAATTACTTAGTTTCTATTTTTTTAATCGATATTCCAATGTATTGTTGACTTATTATTATAAATAAATTAAATGTAATAAAGACATTTTAAAAATAAAAATAAAAAATGGCTCACATAATTTTAAGTAATTATGGAATATAGACAGATATGTAACATGTGCAGGATTCCAGGAACGTGTATAGATGGAACCTTTTTTGTTTAGAGATTTACGTCGCATTCAAATTCCTCATAACTTGCCTTTTTCGTTTGTTTTTATTCGGAAAAGATAAAAGCACCGTAGGCCCATTTGTGCATGTGCATATGCATATATGCAAACATATAACCAGTTAGTTATTTATTACCAATTCTTTTTATATTTAAGGTTAAAATTTATAATTTTAATAATTAAAGTTATTGTTCAACTTAGTTTTATTTAAAATTACCTAAATGTAAATTTACTATGTGTTCGACTAACTTTACAAAAATATTTTATGATACCAAAATCTTTATTTTTTAAGATTTTTGCGGCCAAGAGAACAATGTTAATGACCTATGACTAACGACGTCTCTTCCACTCATGATGGCATGATTATGATCCATGTCGGAAACCGCGTGTTAAAGTCATGTTTGGCTGGACCACAAAAAGCACTTCCTCGACGTACTGTCTCAATGTTACAACTTACAATAATGATATCCATCTTCATCTACTATATTATAAAATTAAAAAAATATATTAGTAATAATATAGTTGTGAAAAAGTGGGATGTATTGATTGGGGACATGGTCCTCATGATGATGCTTTATTAATTTGACATGTGTACTACAAAGAACGTGAAAGCCGCGTCTACCTACGTTTGCATACTACGATTTATTCCATTTCTACGTACTCTCATGGACATGATAGGGACTGCCATTTTGCTTGCTTTTTCATGATTTGTTTTCCTTTGTTCGTTTTTATTAGGGGTGGATATCGGTCGGATCCGGTCGGATTCGGTTTGAAAATGGCACACCGAAGGAAATCCGCGGTTGAGAATGTTTGGTCCATCTCCGACTGTTTCAAGCATCGGTTATGGAGGATGGCGGTTTGACGATTTCAATGGGCGGTCGGATAATTTGAGTTGGTTTGATGGTTTTAATGTAAAAAAAGTCCAAAAATTTGATCTTTACAGTTTTCTCCTAATAAAAAAGCAACTGAAAAAATTAATATGGAAACTGAAAAGGAGCAAATGGAATAAATAATGGAAATAGATAGAACCTTGGTTAGATCTGGTCTTGAAGAAGATAGGAGGTCCAGTAATTAGATCTATGTAGAACAAGATAAGAGAGATTGAGATGAGGCCACAAGAGATCTGGAATCAACAACAATGTTGTGTTAGAAAAATCTTGTCGAACCTACCACAATGTTGTGCATGAGCGCGAAAGTGTTGTGAAAGGGGTTGATAATGGAGTTCTACGAAGAAGACGAATCAGAGCATAGGCGAGGGGAAAGATTGAGAGGAGGCGATAGGTTGATTTGTTGCATACGGTCGGTTTTGGACACCGACAAAGTTGAATCTGAGCACCCGCACCCGTCCAAATAAAGCCGAATGAAACTGATTTTTTCAAACCGTTGACCCGTGATCCGACTTCCATCCGCTCGATTGCTTCACTTTCTACCCGGTTCTGTCGATTCTGGGTCGGACCTCGGGTCCGTGTCCACCCCTAGTTTTTATACATAAATGGCCATTTATGTATTCATGTGCCATCCATGGTCTTGGCAATAATTTGTGTAAACGTGGATAATAGGTTGCTTAGATCAACAAATTCATAGAAATATTTTAAATCTCATCTATTTAGGAGATTCTTCATTTACACATTTAAAATATCGATAAGCATTCGATTTAAAATCAAATAATTTATAAAATATATTTTTATATTTTAAAATACTAAATTTTAATTTGAATTATTTAACTTTGATCAAATGATTAACAATATCGTAAACACAAAAATATTAGATTACAAATGAATCAAATTTGGAGATTCTTGACTAAATAAGATTAGTTGTCATAGTTTTTCAACAACACCCTCTATCATATCATATCCTTGTATCCATTTTTTCTTGGAGATGTGATTAAGCTAAATTACAACTTCTTCATTGTTTGGTCAATCATAAATTGTGTTTAAAACTTATTCAAAATTCTAACGATGATTAATAATACTTTTCAGAAGTATACATTAACAATTTTTTGTAGAAGTATAAGTTAATAATTCTCCGTCTTTACGTCTGATAGTGACTTGATGAATATTAATTTGATGAATTAGATTTTTAGAGTTGCATTTATTTTTCTTTTAATTTTAACAAACTAACTTTAATCGAATTATTTTCTCAACCATAAAGATCTAGGATTATCGTAACTTCACTAGTGAACATAATCCATTAGTAGGTTTTAATTGTTAAAAAATATAAGTTTTTATATTTTTTCTTTTAATTTTACTATTTATTTGTTTAATAATTTTATTATTATTTATTCAATTAAATAATTCATTTTAAAAAAATGGGTTCTATATAAAAAGATACTACCAAGTTTAGAAACGTTTTTCATCCAATTTTACTTTTTATTTTAAACTATTTTTATACAATTTTATTTTTCCTTATTTATAAAAGACTGAATGCTCTAAATAATTGTATAAAGTTTTTAATGACAAAAACAATCAGGTGAACAGTAACATAACCGTTTAACATGAGAAATGGTTATGAATTGGGAAAGATGAAAGGAATATTCATATACAGAGCCGCTACTAGTCATGAAAAAATGTGGTCTCTTCTCTCACTTCATGTTCTCTAAATTAGTCAATCCAGATTTTTTTTGTTTTTGTTAAAATATGTATTCGGATGGTCCAATCCGAACGTGTTAATTAGAGACTTATGAGAAGATAAGGAAGTAAGAAGAAGTCATCATGAAAATTTGTGTGATTATTTGTTAGGTTTGGAATTTGAGCTGAAAGCGATAGGAATTTAAACTTATTTTGTGGTGGCATGGATGTTACATGGTGGTGATTGCTCATCCAAACCCCCATTTTTTTTATCACAATACACTATTAGAATCAGCTTGCGGTAGTGATTTGCACTCCCAGAACATGAAGAGATTTTGGTTTTTTATAGCAACTGCCTTACAAGTTTAAATATTGGGCCTCTTCAATATGCATACACTACGAACATTTGGCCCATTTCATTATTTTTGTAGAGAAAGACTTTTTTATCCCCAATATGAATTAGGATGTACAAATTCAGAATTGTTGTTGTGCTGTCTCAAAGTGCACTTTTAGGCAATTTATGCATTTAGAATATACACTTCCAAAACAATGAAAGTGAAAATATAATTTATAGGGCCACTTGTTTGTTCAAAACATGACATAAAAAACAAGTATGTTAACTTGTCCAGCTGCAGAGAGCTGTTTTTTCTACCACTGTGGTTTTAAAATTGAAGTATCAGGATTCAGGATGATGTTGAGTATCCTGTACCTATAGAAGCACGAGAATGATCTTGAGGGGTTATGTACCCCTCCTTGAATGAACTGACTCCAGAACCATTGGATTAAGAATAGTTAATCTTAATATAAAAAGTAATTCATAACTTTTCCATTGATACTTCATAACCAAGCAAAATTTCATGTTCCTTTCTTTCCCTTTCTTCTCTCCCTGTAATTTCTATTTTACTCTTCTCAAATCCAAATTCAAACAAAACAATCATCTCATGCTAATATAATACCATGCACGCCTTATTTATTTATGTCTTCTTTTACGTTACGCAAAATCATTTATCTTTTGGTAGCCCTTTTCATAAGTTATGGAATATTTTAATTTCTAATCGTGCAATAGGAGAAAATGATAAACCTAAAACAGATCATTTCTGAAACATTTAAGTGTAAAGTCAATCGAAGCATAATTTAAGACAATGTAAATTTTATAAGAATTCAATGATCACTTGTGTATATAGTGTATTGTGCTTGCAAATTACCTGCATGTCTTGATTTCTTTGTATGCAATCATAAAACTTTTTACTTATATTTAATCCATTTTCGGATCATTAATATTATTCAAAATCAAATATGAATTTACTATTTTGGACAGGTCAATAACATGTGTTGGCAGTTGAACTCGTACCAGCATCCTTAACGGGGATTGAGCCGAGAACCATTCCTTCTGCACCACAGCGACCAGTCCTAATGACATCAAGTTGCTTGGGATTATACATTGTCATGCTGCTTGTGGTTTCTGTTGTCACTGTCACTTTTCCCATCTCAGCTATTGTTTTCATCCGGATGCGCTCCGCTCTTGAGCCTATAACCTGCCCGAGAATAGAAGCTGCGATGGTCAATGCCATTGCTGATTTAGGCATCAGTACTGACTTCCGAAGCATGGCTATAAAGGGAACAGCAGCATGCACAGCTGCGAACCAAGACAATGAGAATTTCTTGGTATGCTCCTTCCACATACCCAAGGGCACATTGAGAGCCATTCCCATTGCTGCAATAACAAGCACTTTTGCAGGAAGAGGCTGAGGGCGCAAGTTTTTAACAAAGGATGTACGGGCAAGGGCGGCCCTTGCAGCAACAACTGCCGGTGGGCATTTAAAGTTCATGGCAGTTGGTGGTTTCAAAGCTGTCGCAACAAGGGGGAGAACACTGCTTACAGCTCTATAAGACTTGGCAATTGGGCAATTTCCCTTTGTCAACCATTCATTTCCAAGTGCTTCATGCTTTGACATATCTCCTTTCTAGAATTGAAGCTCGGTAGAGAAAAAAAAAATCAATATAAGCCATGTTTCAAAGGATCAAAATAATTAATACGCCGCAGAAAAGAAAAACATTGAACATATTGAAATCTGCCCTGTGATCCACAACATTGGTGGTACAATTATTGCTAATCTTTGGGTGTAAATCAAAATGAAGACTACTAGAATATAGATGCTCTTGGGCCCATAACAACATTACATGTTTCCTACCAGGAATTAATTTCATGCAGAGGTGTTAATTAAGTATGTGTTATTGTAAAAAAAGATGCAAAAGCCAACATCAAGAAACTGATTTTCACCTGAGATGAATGCTCCTTTTTGTTTGACGATTCAGAATTCTTCTGTTTCTTCCATTTCTCAGAAAAATCCCCAAAATTAAACGGGCCACCTAGTCCAAAGGACGATAGACTAATGGTAGCTGCTCTTCCAGCCAAAGGGTTAAAAACAGGCATAGAATCAACTTCCTTTCTGCCATTGTGAAACTGAGATCTCTCAGAGAGAGGAACAACGCCATCTTTCCCGTGAAACAACTTAAAAGCCATATCAAAACCAGGACCATCTTCAAATATAGGACCCTTGGCTGCACGTACCTGAGCAACAGAGCAAGCAACAACAATGAAGACAATTAGCTTGAATTTTGACCCAAATTTTGAACTACCAAGATAGACAATAGGTAGAAAGGACACAAAGATGAATTAACTTACGGGAATGGAGATTTTTGACGAAGAGAAAGAGAATTTTGTAGGTTCGTCGATATTTCTCAAAAACGGGCACCTTTGGATGTCTCTCACATCAAAGGGGCAATCGGATCCATCCCCATTCATTCCTCTTAAAAAGAAGTCCATTTCCACCTTTTGTTGAAACAATTTCTAGAAATAAGGGGGAGGGGGGGGAATAGAAAACACGTGAAACCGATCATGATCATATTGTAATAGCAACTATGCTCTTTTGCAAGGAACTAACTACACAATAATCAATACACGATGAATATAAGACGAAGATAAATAAAGCACCTAAACGTGAATGAAGATAAAAAAACAACCAATTAAGCATAAAAAAAGCTATTATGAAGGTAGTAAAAATTTCAAGGGCAAGAGAATGAGTTGACTGACTGTCTTCTAAATAAAACAAAAAATTACAATTACCACAATCAGCACATGCTTAATTTGAAATCAAAATGAAGCAACTTTTTGTCCACAATGAAACTTTAACCTTAAAGAAAAAGAACAATTTGGACATATCAGAGGAACTTCATATCCAAATTAAAAAACATAGACCATTATTTCAAAATTGTTCCTTGTTCACATTAGAAAAATTCAAATGGTTCCACGGCTAAACATATACGATATCAAGGATAGGAACAGCTAAACATAGAGACAGAGACACGTGAACAGAATGAGTTAATTACAAATTATAAAACATTATTTGTCCATTATCTCAGTCACTGTGCACTAAATTAAACAAAAACTTAGTATGTGTTTGGTTATGCGGTGAAAAAAATTTAATTTTGTAAAATTGATCTTAATTAAAAGTAAAGTGATTTATGTTCGAATAAATTCATATACAAGTGAGTTGAAGAATAAATTTCAATCTAAAAATCATGTTTTGACTCAAAAGTTAAAAATCTAATTTTCAAGTTAGAATAATTCTAGAGTAAAAATCAATTCAACTCAATCAATTTTACACCTCCAAAAGTGGAACCAAACATGCACAAATGCATTTACAATGATCACAATCAGTCACCTGCTTTGAAAATCAAAATCAAGCACTTTCTGTCAACAAACAAGCATTAAGCTTAAAGAAGAAGAAGAAGAAGAAAAAGCAATTCAGAATTATCAGAGAAACTTAAAAACAATAAAATGTTACTTCGAAATTGTTGATTGTTCACATCAGAAAATTTCATTTCATATAGCTCCACGACTACAATACAATAAAGTAAAAACTTGAAAGCTTCTAGAGATACACAAAGACACAGATACGCAGGAACTGTAATAGATAATTATGGTTTAATAAATAATTTAAAAATATTAAGGGCAATTCAGAGTGGATAGCAATCAATACTCGATAATTGAAAGTATAGGAAAATTGAGAAATTCTGAGGCATGAATGTATCAATACAAAACCTAATTAAAAATGAATCGAGTTGCTTCCTCGAATAGAAAACGAATACGATTGAAAGAAAATCGAAAGCGTTGAGAGAGAGAGAGAGTACCGGGACAAGAGAAGAACTGCGAAGACGTGTGGTTGCCACATGCACGTGTGCCGCAAACACAGCTTAAAATAGATGACTGAATTGCACGTGCCTTTATTTATTTTCTTTTTATGTCAGAGCCAACGTGCTTTTTTTTTTTTTAATAAAAAAAAAATTGTTAACCACCGTGATCATGGAAGAATCCAGAAATCAACTCATCGAGAGACAAATTTTTTATTAATAAAAATTATATAAAAAAATTTAATGGAAAAGTAAAAAAATTAAAATTACAAAACTACTACAATACAAACAAGTGTCTCTCTAACATCGTCCACAAATTAAACTCTTTATTCAAAAGATGTAATACTATCATATCTTGTTTCCCTTGTCTTTTTTTTTTTCTAAGGCTATCCTCTCTTCTTCCCTCCTACTCTCAAACGAGCCTAAATATCAAATTGCATAAGTGATTGTTCATTTATCCACATATTTATTCACATGTATAAAAAACA
The DNA here is from genome assembly GCA_037974875.1 of Cicer bijugum. Taxonomy (NCBI): domain Eukaryota; kingdom Viridiplantae; phylum Streptophyta; class Magnoliopsida; order Fabales; family Fabaceae; genus Cicer; species Cicer bijugum. Next base: position 7,708,887 of record JBBPBT010000152.1, on the reverse strand, counting down.
ATACAGAATTGAAACATCCGATAACACTATTCATTCCATATACCATTAATTACAGTAATTTCTAATTATTGGAACAACGAGAAGTTAAGGGCACTTCAGCTACAACTCCCAATTGCATATGACAATTCAAGCGTGACTAGAATCACGATACATGACAATAATGAGAGTGAGACTGAAGTTGAAAACTCTCAAAGTCTTGTTACTAATGTTTAAAGAACATTAGTTAAAAACTCGCAAAAGAAAAATGTCTTAAAAATACAGGTCAAATACTTGTTAATTTTTCTAATAAATACAACATTTTTCTATAAAAATATACCTCCTGTTTCCTTAATCAATATCTTACTAACAGACACTCTGAAGACGCGTATTAACAAATCGTCTGAACTGATGGTCGTGCAAGCAGTTAAACTATGCATCTCTATTTTGATCAACTGCATCGGCTTATTGGGAAAAGACACAGAAGAGTTCACATTAAAAGATAAAGTTGGAGTTTTGCACCACGTTGGCATTGAGAAATGCCACATCAATACAACTACCACATAATTATGCCGTCTATATTTACATAGTTGACCGTAAAGACAATTTTTAAAACATACTAAAATGAAACACGACAAACTCAATCCAAAAAGTGGCATTTTGCCAAATTTCAGTATCCTCCATACTGTTGATTTTGAGCTATACCATTACCATATCTTCCTTGCATTACATTACTGCCTCCATAAGAAGGAGGTGCTGCGCTGATGCCAGGACAGTCTCTAGCCCAATGTCCAGTTTGATGGCATTTATAGCATTCACCGGAAGCAGCACCTGATCCAGCAGATGGGCGCTGCATCGGCTGATCTGAATGTGCTGCACCGATACCCGGACAGTCCCTTGCCCAATGTCCAGGTTGATGGCATTTATAGCAATCGCCAGAAGCGGCACCTGATCCAGTAGATACCCTGTTGGCATAGGCCGCACCAGCAGACTGTCCAGATTGATTTCTAAGATTTAGGCATTGCGCAGAGCTATGGCCAGAGGCTCCACAGTTGCTACATGACACGTATGAACCAGGAGCAGCTGACGAAGCAACAGAACTGCTATATTGGTTTCCATACTGGCCCACTTGATTTGCTGGCATCCCATAATCTCTACCAGTATTAGTGTTGGGCTTTATAGGATTATATACTGGTGGTGTAGTTGGTCCAAAGCTCCCCAATCCAGTATTATTGATAACAGAGTTAATGGTGGCACCTTCTGCTTTCTCAGACTTAAGTTTATCAATCAAATCCAGAAGAAATCTAGATTCAGATGCAAAGATTACCTTATCTGCTTTTACTACTGTCGACTTAACACGTTGTTCATCACCGTATGTCTCCTCTTTTACTTTTAACTTGAACACATATTTAGTGAAGAGAACCTTACGGACGATTTCTGCAAATCTTTCATCATCGTGTTCTTCATATTTCAGAAAATACAAGTCTTTTGCAGGTATACCTAGGATCTCCTCGCCACCCTCCTGGAACGCAGTAGCCCATGTTACACCAGTGTGATCCTGTATCTGCAATTGCAGTATGTACCTATAATCACAAGCATCAACAGACTGATCACACCTGTCACAGCGCCATTTCCCATCTCCATTGTTAGTAACCTTTTTGTTACATTGCCTATCCCCTATCATGATAGGACAAGCTGTGTAGCAAAAATTCTCAACTTTAACGAAAGAAACACTAGCGCATACGGTTATCCAATCAGGCTTCTCTGAAGTCCCTAACTTTTCATCTTTAATTTGAGAGACAGTCTTCCGCACTTCACTTTTACCAAAACTAGATGATTCTCTAGAAATAGATTGACTCGGTATGTTCCTCCCTTCCTTGTCAAACCATTCTCTCAGAGTATAAGCCTCTGCAGAATCAGGTTCTACAAATAATTGGCTAGTGCCTATAGTCCCAACAGACTTCCCATTGAAATCATTTATTCTGGCCGCTTTTACAGCCAAAATTGGAAATGCCCCCGAGTCACAAATAACTTGCAGCCTTTGTCCTTCCACATTGCAAAAATTTCCCCATACAGTTAATTCAACACTTCGGCCAGACATGTCTTTCAACTGGAGAGTTCTCTTCTGCGTTTCAGTGCCATTTTTTCTCATGATTGAAGCTGTAGGACTAATAGAAGTCACCACAGCAATCAAATCTACAATGCTGTTGTTTTCCATACTTTCTATGTCACCAATGGGACGAAAATTAAATATCTGCTTTGGAATTGAATTATCATCTTCAAGCCATGGGTGAATAACTGATGTTATATCAAGGGTTATCTCATGATCATTAGGAAGGTGATTAAAATTCTTCTGAGCTGGCTTTAAATTTCCTCTGGAAATGAGAAAGACTTTACCATGTTCTATTACGTTATAAAACTGATCAGCCACAGCATTAAAGCAAGTTGCCCGAATTTCTCCACCGTCAGAATCCAAAAGATCAAACGAAAATACTTTTCCCTCACCTCGGGCATTGTTATAGTGTCTAAGTTCTCCCTTAGCCGTTACTCTGGCTTTAATTGTCCAGTTACTCTGATACGGATTCAATGCAGATATTGGAACTATTCTTGGGGGGGCATCATTTCTTCCTATAGGCCCTCTGTTGGTGTTGGTGTACATTGAAGATTGCGGTCTGTACATAGGCTGAGGCGGACGAGCATTAAAATTTTGCATTGGTTTTGAAGCCTCAAATTGTGGATTGCGGAAACTTGTATTCTGTACACCATAAGACCCATTTGACGGTGCTGGTCTATTCAAACTGGATCCAGGCTCAGGTTTAGGATAAGATGGAGGGGCATTAGATGCATCATATCTAACAGGCTCGGAACTGTTAGAATACACACTGCTAGCAGGAGGATTCACTTTTGGACGATCCATAGACGGCATAGACACATTTGGTCTATCATTAATGCCGCCTGCATGTGAATTGCTATTTAAAGACTGTGAAATCCCAGTGGTGTTTCCTGATTGACCAGTAGCAGATTGTGAAGGTGCTTCTTTTGGTGCGGGGACAGGTTCTCCAATCAAATCACATATGTCCAGTATAACATCCAGCTCAACTATGATGATAATCCTGTTTGTAATTAGAAAACCAAACAATTAGCCAATCCCAGTCACACAGCCTGGAAGAAAGAAATATAGCTATGACAAGAATAAAACTTCCTCCTATTGGCTAATAAAGCATTCAACTAGTTCAACAGTAGCAAAAACCAAGAAGCCACAATGAAACAACAATTCCTTTGGTGAAATTATTCATCCATTTTAAAAAAGCAACACCTCCTATTCCAAAAACTTCCTGGAGTATCAAATTCACAAGTCTTAAAATACAAAAACATGATATATAAAACACAGAGTGATTGATCTTATCTCAATCTCATACATGCAGATACTATGAAAATGGATATCAAGTAATAATATTCACTGAAAATCAGTTATAAACAGTCTTAGACAAATTTCTCTTTTTTTCAAATGTGGCGTGGAAAATTGAAAATTGCATTGCTATTTCATTACATTGTAGACCAAAATGTGTACACTCCCGAGAAAAATTACAATAAAATAAATAGTTAAATATAAAGCAATTGTTCACATTCTACACATAAAAAAAACCGCCATAAAAAAAGGGGAAATGAAAAGATGAAACTTACTTGCGATTCTGAACAATGTTACAGATGAATTGATGAAGCTTAACAATGGAACCTTTCTGCAACCTTCTAGAACGAACCAACTCATTCATCTGCGTAGCGAGCATTCCTTGTTGATAATACGAACCATCGGACAGAATAAGCCTATACCTCTCAGTAGAACTATTCTGCTGCGACTGCACAAGCTTTAAATCGATAACTTGAAGAACCGGTTGCAATTTCTCCGTAGTGAAACACATAGTTATTATCGCACCTTGTGTCAGATTCGCAGCCATTGTCGCTTTTTTTTTTATCAAATCTTGGCTTTTTTTTTCTTGCACAATCGATGATCAAATGAAAGAAGGAGAATGGAATTCGAAACCCTAATTGATTTGATTGAATTGAATGAGAGTGGGTTACAAGTGAGTGTGAAATTTGAAACCCTGAAATGGGTATAAAGAAGGCGCCTTATTAATTTGGTCTGTTTCGTGAAGAGAAGGAAGTTCAATTTTTGGAGAAGGGTAGTGAGATTTGTTTAAATACCAATCGTGTCCCTGTTTGGTTTTGGATAAATGCTTCTGAAAGAAGTCACACACGATGCGATGCGATGTTTGCCTTGTTCGAATTTGGAATGAATTGGATTTATAAGGTCAAGACATTTAATACAATAAAACATGGCGTATGTCTGTTGCAAATTAAATATAAAAATCAGTTTTCTTATCGGATTAACTATATCAAATAAAAATTAACTCTAAATAAACACATGCATTCAAGTATATCATTCAAGGATAAAGAAAATTAGGGTTAAGGTAATCCATCAGCTAAAAGGAGATAATATCTTACTGGTTATAACTCGGTGAATATTTATAATACAATTATATTTATTTATTTATGTATGTATAATTATATTTAATGATTCAAATAAAATTGTGAAATTAATGAGCATATGTTAGTGTAATGCCACATGAATACTTTCATATAAAATTTATATCTCCTAGTGAAAAGTTGTGTTTCTAAAAATATTAAAAATTGTATATGTTTCTTATTAAATATGTGAAATTATTGTAATATTTTATTAAGTTGATTGTTAAATTAACAAATAAATAAACTATCTCTCATTTATAAATTCTATTAAGTTTTTGTTGCCAATAATCCTAACTTTATCTTTCAAACCACTTGTATTTGATTCTTTACTAATTATAATTTCCACCATAATATTGAAAATTTAATTTCATCGATTAGTTAGAGTTTGACTTCAATTAGTCACACAATCTTAATTATTTTATAAAGATTAACGATTGAGATTTAAAGACATATTTGATCACAAAAATTGTGACTACACACAAACTAAGTCTATACAACTATGAATAACATTGATCAAATATTCTTTTTGTTTAAATTGATATATTAATTTTGATATAGTGAAAGCTTAATAAATAATTTTGACATATTTAACGTTATATGTCTGAAGTCATAGGTATTTTAGACACTTAATCTTATCATTTTGTATAATTTATCTTATTTGTAGATATTTTGTTGTTTTATAGTATTAATTTAAATATTGTGAATTTGTCTACATATTAATCATTTTTTATTTTAACTATTTTAAGTTGTATTATTATTTATTGATGTAATTTTTATTAATTTAAATAAATAAATGTTGATTTTAGTAATCAAAAAATAAGTTGATCTATTATCCTTGTAGGCATCCCATACACAAAATGATGGATTATAAGAGCTTTGTTGAAAAACTACAATGTATATTTCAAAATATTACATCTCTTTTTAGTTTTGAGTTGAATATATTATTTCGATCTTATAAAAAAACCAAACCTCCTTGTAGCGATTAAAATTGATGTCTATTGTGATAAATTGAAAACTCTAAGTGATGTTTATTTGATCAAACTTAACACTTAAATTAAAAATAAAATAAAAAACTCAATTACTATTTCACGTGCCTTAAATTTCTATGTGATCATATATTTGTTGCATTAATTGTCTACTTTTTTAATTTATGCACATGACTAACATTGACATAGTCGTCTCCATGCGTTCACACTCATGAGCATGCTCCTAACTCCATATCATATTTACTAATATGAGCCAAATCCTTGTGAGTAGATGGAAAATGATTGTCTTTTCGAATGATGATGTAGTCATTTACGTCCTATTATTTTTCTTAACAACCTCCTTAATTATATTGAAAAAAAAAGTGTTTATGTTACAAATCATTATTGCATTGCAAGAGAGCTTTTAGCAGATGAATTATTTTTCTAGTTTTTTAATACGCATTGTATCAATTTTGTTAGTGATATGTTTTGTTGGTATTATTGATAATAAAGATAAAGAAAATAACTTAAAAGAAATTTTTTACTATAGAAAAATTAGACAATAAATTCTTTATTTTATCATAATAACATACTTGGATATACTATAGTTAAAAATAATTTAATCTATATATATTATTAATTAATTAAAATTATTAAATCATTAAAAATATTTGACTTTAATTATAAATACCTATAAAATCATGCCAATAAACAATTATGATGTACTGATCACGTAAATTTTTTTAACGAACAATATATAATAATTAAATTCAAAAAATAAACTGAAAATTAAAATTATTATTTTATCTTTTATGTACATGTAATTAATTACCTCATATAACAATACAACAACAAACTACTCATAAAATAATAATACAACAGCTACACTAATTTATGTTAGATGAAATTTTTTATTAGAGAATAAAACAACGAGAGTTTTAAATAATAAAATAAATATAAAAAAATAAATCGAAGAGCTAAAATTAAATCCTACTATATATTAGGGTAAAAAAACATAAATAATTATTATTTACTTAATTATCTAAAATAAGGAGAAGAAAAAAAAAAAAAACAGTTACCATGGTGGGTTCTTAAAAGAAAAGAGAAGTTAAGTGAGTTGAATAGTGTATTCAGTGCAGTTTTTTTTTTTTTGACCGCGATCACATGACGAACCAAACCCCGCTTTCAATGACCATACAAATATATCTTCTCTTTATTTATTGTGCATTTCCAACATAGCCCCTCTCTCCTCCGATCACCGGATTCCGGTGACCGGCGTCAACACCACTCAGATTCCGTCAACTCGTAAACCCTAAACCAACCATTCCTTCATGGATTCTCACCCCCAGTCTCAGGAACATGATCCCCCAAAGAAGAATCGTATATTCGCTTTCGTGATACTTATTCGATGGATTATCGCAATTCTATTACCCTTCATTTTCTTATTCTCTGTTCCCTTTCTTTTGGGTTTACTTCTTCTCATGCTCGCCGATTTTTCTGTGCCTAACCCCATTTCTCTCCCTTCACACTGCAGAATCGTCTCTACTGGTTAGTTTTAATTCTCGCTGAAATTTGTTAACTCACTTGAATTTTGAGATTTGAATCTTTTAGTGCAATTGTTTTTTTTTCTCCTTGTATTTGAAAATAACACTTAGAAGTTTGGACTAGCTCACTAGTAATTTGCTTTAGATTCAGTATAATAAAGTATGAATGTTGATTAGTTCATCAAATGATATTACACACTTTAGCTTCTAAGGTGATTTGCTCATAATTGGTTCGTTGTTGCTTTTGGTGCTCCCCCAAACTTTTGAAGGAGAGACTTGGACACCACATAAACTTTAAGAGATTGAATATATGAGTCACCTCTTATATATATATATATACACTATACTTGATCCACTATTGCACGAACCATAATGCTCCGCCACCAATACCACTTGTTGGGAGTCCAGGAGCAACAACCGACTAATGATCAGGACTCCTAGAGACCTCTTTGGGTACCCAAAATCTTAAGATATTGAATATATGAGTCACATCTCTTGTATATCTTTCGTTAAGTTCATTCCTAAACGACGTGAGACTAACCACTCACACTTGAATTCTAACTATCTCCACCCATTATATTTTTGAAAAAAAATCAGATTTCAATATTTAGAGAAGCTATTTTAGAGTGTTTTATGAGAAAAATGGAGCAGCGTTTTTACTTCTTTAATCTTCAAAGCAAGAAATGTGTTAATGTATTGTTTGTTAATTAATTTGTGAGAAAAGGGATTAAATTATCCATGATATTCATATCTTTTATGAGCTAATGATTGGTGTGGTTTATATTTTTCCACTCTCATATTCATTTGATTAGTAATACTCATTTACTTTGAAGTTAAGAAGTTTCGAAAACAATTGGAGGCATCTTTGTTTGTTTTAATTCACTCTAAATTGCATGTTATCATTTTTCTTACAGGTGTTGATATTAGATCATCTAAGATTTGTGAACTCGGATTGTCAAATTATAAAGCAAAGGACATTTTTCGTCATTTTGAAAGAAGTAAATTTCGCTGCCGTTATGATTACTATTGGGCTTCAGTATTCAAGGTTATTATAACTTGTTGCCAATTTAGGTATTGTTTATTCTTATATAAAAGAAAATGTTATTTGCTAGAAGAAAAACAAGGCACAAATTAGAAGGAAGATAAGATTTTTCCTCAACAATGACTATGAGAAGGAAAATAATATTAACAAACAAGTTCATTATATAGAAGATATCCCATTAAGAGATCGTAGTTGGATCCCTAAGTAAAGACAGAGAAACACCCTGGAAAGTACAAACATTACCCTCCATCTGAATACACCAAGGAACTACTAAAATTACTCACTGTCTAATACTTTTCCCTACTTGCTCCTTATATGTTCTCCGAAATTAATCAATGAGTACTGCTCTAGAGTCAATAGACACATACATCCAACATTCGTCGATAACTTGAAATAGCTTATTCCAAACAAAAGTGGTCGCAGAATAATTTGAAGAGAACTAGGCTACTATTTCTGAGCTATAACATCACGAAACATTAATAGTAATCGGTGAAAGGAGATTTATGCCACCTGCGAACCATAATCCTTTTACACAGTCAATCACTTGACTGTTTAGGTGTTAGTTACTATCACTGAATAATATCCTTCATGATCTTTCTTACTTTGCATGCTTGTCCCTTTTGGTTCAGAATCATACACAGTTCGCTCATCTTGTCCAAGTAATATATCAATCCATGCAGAAAACACGTTCACATCTATGACCACCAATTTATTGTGCATGTTTGTGCAATTAGCTTATGTATGGCATATCCTATATTGTTTGTTATGATAACTTAAATTTAGATGATTCTTTTGAGTTGTTGTAAATTGTTTATGTTAACATTGTTTCAGGTGGAATACAAAGATCATTTTTCAGGTCAGAGACAAGTGGCATTTGCTGAGGCTCCGAGTGAAGCCCTTCCTCTTTATTGCAGGCCTAATTTTGGTGCTGCATGGTTGACACAGTACAAATTTAAGGTGGGGCCTTCAATTTGTGGTCTTTCATATTATGGCTATTAGCAGATATAGAAATATTTCATAACAACCTGATATTATTTTAGAGTATCTTAGATAATTCATAAGATTCGAAAATACACAGTTTTTGTATCTGAGCTTGTATTCATCAAAAAAAGAGTATCTTAGCTTGACAGGGAGTCTTAGAAGATTTGATAACATCTTATAATATCTTGGATTATCACTTGAGATTAGTTTTCATATTTGTTAGTTATTATCAAGATTTATTCCCTATATAATTAGGTTTTGAAGTCTTGTATTATTACACCTAAGGGTTTGCGCCGGTCTTTTGTTTGTCAAATCATAATCATCAATCATAACAAACTGTATTCAGCATTCAAAGTCTTTTTTTATTTTCTTGGCTCTTTTTCTAAAACCCTATAACTTCAACAATCTTATCATACTGAGCCTCATTCATTATGTACAAACAATCAAACATCATAGTGGTGTCAGATATAGTAAAAGTTAACAATCCTTCCACTTATCAGTTCATTAGAGGTCTTTGGTATTGTTATGACATTTATTTTCTCTTCTTCTTCGATTATATTAGGTCAATGAGACTTATGATTGCTGGTACACATCTGGCATTTCAAAAGTGCATTTATATCAAGACAATCTATTTGGTTGCCATGCTGATGAGCAGTCTACTATTGAGAAGATTATACAATATTCTACCCAGTGAGTACTTTAAATACTGTCCCAACCTACTTAATATTTTATTGCTAATTTGCTAATGTATCATAGTTTAGATTACTTAACTAAAAAGGGATTGCAGTGTTAGAATTCATAATTTAACGCTTGTAAGTAGAATATGGTTAAGACTTAACATTCTGTTACCGTGTGAGCTTCATTTACTTGAAGACGGGAAAAAATCTTGGGCTTAGCCTTGAACTGGTGGGTGGAGATCTAGGTCAAAAACTCAACCATCAGTTCAAATTGTGGCAACTACTCCTCGACATACTGAAAAAAATATGGCAAAGAAAAAATTGGTTCAGTCAATCTTAGTCCTCATTTAAAAATGTTTAGTTGTCATTTTTGTTCAAAAGGTTCAGTGAACAAAGAAATGGAAATGTTGTTTCTAGATTGAAAGTGGTGAAATATAGAGTCAGTTCTCATGGTAAGCCTATTATTTTCAACAAAAATGCGAAAATCCCTACTGATCCATACAAGTCAGTGACAAGAATGTGTTCCCATTGAAGGGTAGGTTAGTTGGATTGTGGTTGAATTGTAACATCTTTTCATTTCTTTGGCTACATTACATGCTATATAAACCTGGATAGTATGCTATAATCCTATATCCTATTCTATAAACAGTCTTTGGTGGAAACATGATTTGATTGAATTGTTAATTTGATGTGCCTCGTCATAATAAAGAGTTCACTCCCCACCACTTTCTCATCTTGAAGATGCTGATGCTGTTTTACAGTTATGAATTACTTTCATGACAGTTGTGTATTGACAACCTCTAAGGTCCTCCAAATTTATAAATTGTGCATAGTGATTTTTGTGTCAAAATAATTATGTTGAGTAGCTTTCATATAGACCTATGTATTTTTATTTCGTGAAAAATTCAATATTTTTTATCATCCGATTATTTATATATGCGTGTATCTAAAATCAGGGCCATGGAGATGATAAATTACTGGATTTCCGATAACGGAAGGAGGATCAAGTATTGGAGGTGGGAAGTAATAGTTGGTGTCGTGTCTGGATTTGCAACATCTTTGATCTCCATAACCTTTATTATGTTCCTCAAACTACTGCTATCTTCATTACGCCAATCTTTTGCAGCATGGATACTTTCTTGGCGCGTCAATGCTGCTCTCATCAGGCGCACGTGTTTTCTTTTTGCATACTTATCTTTTGTGGGTTGGTTAGCTATTGAATATGGGAAGAGGCTTGGTCTTATGGATATTTTTAGATTACCTAGATCATAGCACTTATTTTGGTGTAGTGCTATGTCTTTTGGTTGAATCTTCATGTAATGTATTATTATAATTGGAGCAGATGACATTCTTGTCCCATCTGCGCCAATAAGGAAGTCATGTATAGTTTCGAGCGGGAATTAAAATGTAATAGTTCAATTAAATAGACTCAGTTCCTGTTATTACTTCAGGAAAAAGTTCAAGTTCTAAGTTAAAATAGCATGTTTAGTAATAGTTGTCTTACATCAAATATGCCCTCTTAAGTTCCTGTTACAAAATGACAGTGAGTCACAAACACACTTAAAATAAAAATGTTGTAAAAGCTATTGTGGTAGCTTTTGAATTGATGAAATTATTTCAGTAGAAATGTGTGCATCAACAAAGTCTAATTAAGCTCATGGTTACTTCTGTGGTTGCCTACCTCTCATCACGCAGTAGATCATATTTCTGTAGTGTAGCTTCGTGATGACTGCACGGTGCCACCATAGAAATGTTTGTGAAGGCAAATAGCTTGGATGCGACAAACTCATACTAAAATTGCCTGAAGAGGATTTATTTATCTTTTCAAGTGAATGTTATTTGAAATATGAGAGGAAAAAATGAGAGGATATTTGTGTAAAAGAATTGTCATCTTTTTACACATATATACTCGAAGGATATCTTTTCATGGGGGGTGAGTATTTAGCAACTCCCCTGTAACAAATTTCCTTTTTTATTTTACGAAACAATTCAGTTTTTAGGATGTTTTAGTAATTGAGGATTATTAAGTTCAATAAAAACATAAAATAGTAAAAAATAATCTGAATGAATAAATAAGGCACCTGTAGGCTGTTATAATAATGAAAGAAAATTTGGTTATTTTTATTAAACAAAAAAGAATTTGAAAGTAACAATTTATTATTTCATAGAAATAAAAATGTTGTCAGCATAAAAATATTGAAGATATTGAGGTTAGTAAGTATGCATGACCATGTTTAAATTTACCAGATTAATTTATATGGCTCTAATCCATCGTCCATGCTCCTCAAATTTTAAATAACAGTAAGTTTTTGCCAGATATACAATGTCATACAAATAACTCAGATTCCATGCATTTATATTTTGCAAATAGACTCCAAAGATTCACTATTGATCAGTGTTTTTACTTTTACCTAAGCTATTTCATCCGCAAGGTGATATTTTCTTGTAATAGCTTGTCTAAGTACTGAATTGTTTCTGAGGAGGATAAGGATATAACAGGGGAAACAAAATATTAAATCTTTCCACTTTCTGATAAAATTCTTTCAATTTCTTCGAGGAGGCGCTCCTTTTCATCTGCCAAGTCTTCATTCTGCTTCTGAAGGTCCTCTATCTGCTTTGTTTGTTCAGAATCCTTCCTGAAAAATCATATTGTATGTTAACTTTACATTCAATGGTTTATCAATAACAGCTATAGTGGTGCCATAGCAGTTTATCTTAGCGAAATATCAACACACTGCTATTTTCTGCTATTGACAACACCGTACGAAAGAGCATTACTAGTTCAATTGAAACTGTTGCTTCCATATGTAAATGCAATGGTGCTAATGACAGAAATTGTTTGTGTGTTAAAGTCTTTGACTGCTTCATAAATGCTTTTTTATGCAGTACTCTTTCTATATTGCTAATGTTAGCAATCCAAGAAAAATAATTGATTCTATGATATTTATCTTAGTAGGAACTTATATTTGATTACCTATTCATGAAGGACAAATTGAGCTTTAGTGATCGAACTTCCTTCTCAAGGTTTTCACATCGCTTCAAGACAGCTTGCATATCTGAGGGAACTGTTGGTGTCAAGTTTCTTTCCTTTGCCTCAGCCATTCTGCATTACAAGGTTATTAAATTAGAAATATGCATCCAATACAATATTAGTTTGGAAGAGACTCTCTTAATCTGTTTCTAGGGATGATTTTACGTACTTTCTTGAGCGCTCCACCCTACGCTTTTTTGTGGTGTCCACCTTGTCATCTGCACAATCATTTGGTTAAGGAGGAAATAAAGATAGTCTAATCTTGATTTGTGAAAAGAACAACCAAAACTTTTACTCAAGCACTTATTCAGCATTTTCTGTCACATGGCCAAGATAATTACATCAAATTATGTGCATAGAAGGTATTATTTGAAATTATATTACTAAATTGTAGTTCCAATACTGTAAAACTTGCAAAATTATCATTATTAAGATTAACATGGTTGATTTACAATTGTTAAAAGAAAATGACTAATTCATGAAAAAAATTGTAGTTACTAGTGTAGTTAAAGTTACAAGCATCTTAACATGGAAGTTTTTGTATTTTCTGATACGCATTCATGCTAATTATCTATTGATGTTTCTGGCATATCTTTTATTCACAAAAATTGCTCCTGGACATAGAACTTGAGTTTTCTAAATTTAAGGTCAAAAGCCTTGGAACAGATCAAGCAATAAAGAGAGCAGTGACTCCATCTAATCTTGAAAATAAATGGCTACCTGAGACAGCTGATGTTATAGATCCATATCTTTCTAGACTTCTCTTCTGCAAAATTTAGCCAGATTAGCCTCCAAAAAGTTAAAAATAGTTCAAGTTTCTAGGTAAACTATAGTTCTAGACAATATATCTTATTATAAGAGTAGGTTATACCTTTTTGTCATCTTTCAGATTATCCATTATCTGTTCTCTGAAACCTACATTTCCACAAAAGCACAACTACAGTCTATTAATGTTTTAAAAACTGAACTGAATATCAAACCAGAAAGACCTCCGGATTATAGTTTAACTACTTTAAACCGCTCAAATATCTGAACCATAGACAATGTTGGTTCACAATTCAACTGGTTGAATCATTTGGTTCGATTTATGAAACATTGAGAATATGTATAGATATGAAATACTATCGCTAATGAACATGGTATAAGATTCAAAATGTTCAATGAACAATGATTTAGGTAAATTGATATAATTCCACAATCATGTACTAGTTATATACCTTTGACTTTATTTTGAGTGCTTTCTCCCACTTGTTTCCATGAACTATCACAAAGAGTTTGATTTGAATTGCTTGGACCTTCACATGCATCTAAACCAGATGAAATTACTGGTGCAGCAGCAGAGGATTCACTTTGAGAAGGTTCTCCAGAAGCTGTTCCACCGTGTATTTGGTTTGCTTGATTTGCAAAACCATCCAAGACAAAGTTTGTGGTTCCTTCAAGTGTCTCCATGAGTTCAGGATCCTTAACTTGATCCGTAAAGTCTCCTTGAACATTTACTATCTTTTGATGACTCCAATTTTTTTGTTCTTCATTAAAACCAGATTGGAAAAGAGGTTCTTGAATACAAAATATTTCATTTAAGCCATCTCCTGATGCTTCTTTCTCAACTTGGATGCCGAGTCTCTTGCGCTGCAATGTACCTTTTAGCATACTTACACAAGATGAAACTTTATCTGCATCAACCAATTGATGTGTGTTGAAGGTAGATGAAGATGAGGGTGATGGAGACATCATGAATGAGCCCTTTTGGCTTGGAAACTCACACATAGTAAGGTAATCAAAACCATTGAAGTTTGTAACTTCTTGTTTCATAGTGTTTGTACCATGCAGTGGGGCCATGCACATGGATTCTATTCCTTGTGTTGCTTGAACGTTTTGCATTTCAGTATACCTTCGCCTGCAAAGAAGCCTAAAAAGTTAAGGGGTTTGAAATTTTCTCTAGAACAGTTGAAATTAACACACAATAACAAGGGAATAGAACTCTAAAACTTCAGAATCTAAAGTATGTCTTTAGCATGAATGTAACAGTAGAAGAAACTAGGTAACTATCAGATGAACTAATATAGTTGTATGGTGATGAGAATTTGGGATAGAGTTAAGTAAATTATCATCTAAGTGTATTTTGTGAACATGATTTTGAAGAGCATTTATACAAGGTTTGAAAATGATACCGCAATTCAGAAGACCGACTTCTTGTCATTCGTTGATCAGTAAGAAACCAGGCCTGCATTGATAATGAGACATTTAATGATTATAAAGATTTATTGAACTAAGGCTTCATCAAAGGAGTTTGATATCAACAAACCTTGGCTAGAAACACGTTACTAGATTGCAATTCTCTATCAACAGGATCTCTGATGAAAATTGACAGCAAAGTAAGTTACAATATTGAACAACTTTCTCAATTTAATTAATTGCTGTATTGGTGAGAAGAAAAATTACAATTAACATTATCAGGAAGGAGAAATAAACTCTAGTTAGAATGTTAAATCACATGATTTAAAGTTAGGTTTGTAATTATTCCATATGTATATCTGTTTGAGCAAGACTAGATCATTTACCTGATCGGAAAGTTGAAATCACCTGAAACATCATTTGCCAAAAAGTTATTTTGAATGCATGATTTATCATTGTTTCTTCCTTCTGAAGCCACACCAACATGTTGCTGACTAGACATATTAACTATTTCAGTGGAAATCCTGCAGTTTTACATATCACAATAGGGTCAAAATATCAAAACAGGAGAGGAATCAGAAGTAATACATAAGAAAAACATAAAACAGTCACGAGAAAATTTTAAAATCACCACAACAAGAAAAACAAACTAAATTTTTTTAGTTAGATTCTAGCCATTTTATGCTTATATTATTCAAACAATCATACACTGAGCACTTTCACATGTTAAAGGATTAACTGGAAGCCCTAGCTTACTTTGATATTCACCTTATTAATACTTTAAAATGTGCATAGTTCACTAAACTACTAAAATTTGTCACTAAACTTCTAAAAAGTGAATATTTCACAAACATATACTCGCCTCTTCGATAATCGACTGTTGAGTCCCATGCTTGATGAATTGTATCCCTGATTTAGGAAACAATGATACATCAAATGAAAGGAATTGCAATAAAAAATGTAGCAAAGGAAAACAAAAGCAATTATATCCAATTGTAAGTTTCCCAAAGAATTATATCATGGAGATATGAACTATGCAGGGTAAAAAATCACCTTACAAATAATGTGATTATATCATGAATGAAAAGATTGGGATAGATGGTTCTAGATTTTCAATTTTGATATAGTCAACTAGTAGATATGCTCAAATACACAAAACTTAGAGATGTAATAAAGTTGAAGAATTCTCTGATCAAATAAATATGTCATGAAGCAAAAACTTGCCTCTTCATTTGTTAGCCAGCGTTTGAAAAGCTCCTCGCTATCGGTGCGAAAGCTCTGAGAAACAGTCTTGAAGCCTAACATCTCCATGGTAGGTACCTGCATACCAATAGGACTCTCCATCATTGTCTTCAAAAACAAATCCTCACTTGAATTCTTGTATAAGCCAGAAAATCCTCTCCCTTCCATTATTTCAGCACTTGAACCTGTTTTCAACTCAGTTTTTTTATTCAGATGTTTCAAGTTTCATCAAATAATTTTCAACTGAATTCTTTATCATCCACCATAATAATCTTCTCCAAAACCAAGGGAATGAAAAATTCAACTCACATCCCAATTCTTCTAATTAGAAAAAAAAAATATGAAGAAAGAAAGAGTCAACTACTATGAGTTCATGAACTGTTTTATTCCAAAAGCATAGAAACTAATTAACATGCAACAATTAAAGGAACAGCTCCCTACAACAATTTACACGTGAAGCTGGAAAGAAATCTTTGATAGATTAATAAATAAACTCAATCTTAGAACTTGGCATTTACTGTGGTATATAACTTATATTACAAACTAAAATAGTGAATATTTTTCTTTTCTGATTTTTTTGTCATAAGAATTAATAAATAAAGTATTAGAGGAGTAGTGGCATCTAACTAAGAGTGGAAAAAATAATCCAAAGATTCCATGTACCATTCATTTGTCTCTTGTGTACAATGAAAGAGAGAGTTTTTTTGAGATGGTAAATGTTACTAGTCTTCAAAGGTTAGAAACTGCCTGTGGAAATTTAAAGGGCTGGTTTAAAAGTGAGAAAAGTTTGTAATAGCTTTTGAATGAAGCTAAGAGAATCATGTTGATTAATTTAATGACAATTTGGTCACCTTTAGGTAATAAAAAAATTAAATGCCGCATGGTGATGCAATTGGATGATGGTGTTTTGAAAGGGATGTTAAGGAACATTGATTGGTTGTTTTTTGTTTTAAAATAGGAAGCTGTTAAGGTGGCTCTTTCATTGTTTGCTAAGCATTTTTCACCTCATGTCCATTCATTTCTTTATTGGACTGTGAAAATTTGATTCTGCTTTTATATTAAAGTTTCAAATTCTAGTTATGTTTTATGATCCATTGGTTACACACGACGAATTACATTTGAAGCTGTATGTAATTGCCTTGTAATTTATTTCTTAAAATATTTTTAAAAAATGATAATTATTGCTATGATTATTTTTGTGGTAGCTCTATGTTAAGGAGAAGTTAGAAAATGAAAAGGTTTGTAACTATTAGTTTAAATAGTTCATTTTTTAAACTTGTAAATAGATTCTTGAAAGTATAAAACTTTATTCAAAATAGTTATGTTATATAATTCTTCTCTTTGAATATTTGAATTATTTTACTGTAAATCGAAATCTCTCATCAATGCTATTTTATTGAAGACTAAATTAGTTATTAAAATTAGATAATTAAATTAATTAATTTGTCAATAATTAATTATATAGGAGCTAATTACTGAAAAATTAGCCTATAATTAAAGGTGAACTTAAAAAAAAATTAAACTACATTATCCTATAATTTTTTTGTTATGCACACCCTCAACTTTTAGTTTTGCTCCTTGATCCAAATACTCTCATTCTCTTCCTTGCCTCACATACAATACACACAAAGACTTCTATTGAGAAATATGTGTTTAATAACATTGACGATGAGGTGATCATTGGACAATTTCAATACATGAAATTACATTGAGAAAAAAATATAAAGTATTTATATAATTTATTTAATAAAAATATTAAAATAATAGAAATAAACATACTTTTTAATTCATTTTTAGTCTCTTTAAGGACATGTTTTCTTTTTTTAAAATTCCGTTTTAGTTATCTTATGATAACTGCCAATGATACACTATTTCAAAAAATACTACGATAAAAAAAATAACATATTTAAAAAATTGGAGGACAAAACTCATATTTCAAATGGAGTTAAAATCGAACTTTATGAATTTTTTAAAACTAAAAATCTCTTATTATCAAAGAACAAACTATGATATTCCAACTCAATTCGACTTTTATTAAAATTGATTAATCTTGCTTCATTCACATGCTATGATTATGATAAAGTTAGAGTAAAACAAATGATTATGATAAAGTTAAATAATTCAAGCAAAATTATAATTAACCTTTTTTGAAATAAAGAAAAATAGAAGAGTGAATTATCACTTACATCCACCTTAATCCTTATCTACTACATTAAAAGAGAAAATGGGTATCTCCATTTCCCATTATTATATCAATTGTAAGATAATATGCTTCAATTAAAAGATCAAATGCAAAAGGGCTACATAAACTATTCAAAAGAGCTAGATAGCTCTTCATTAGAAAATCAACTATTGGATTTTTTTTTTGGGGTCTATATATATATATATATATGTATAGGTGTAGATAAAGTTCAATTCTGAACTAAAATCATTTGAAAATTGAATTAAACTGATTTTTAGTTTGAAAAAACGAATCGAGCTGAACTATTTTATAAACTGGTGTACCGATTTATTACTTTGAACCGAACCAAAGCGATTTAACTTAGTTTTTTTGTTTATATAGGCCAAAGTTTACATAATTACCCTTAATTACTTCTAAAAAAATAAATTCGATTCAAGTTTTTAGAAATAAAAACCAGCTTGGTTCAGTTTTTTCAAATTGAAAATTAGTTCGGTTCGGTTTTTTCAAACTGAAAACTGATTTGATTCAAGTTCTAATTTTAAAAAATCAGTCTGAAAACAGTTCGATTATCAATTTTTATAAATCAGTTCAATTCAAAAACAGTTGATCCAGTTCAATTCTACAGTTTGGTTTAATTTTTAGTTTTTTTACACCCCTAATATATAACACTATTGGAATTTAATAACTACATATCTGTTTTTTTTATTCAACTTCATACTTTGTTGTAGAAACTTATATAAATACAAAATTTCCATAATCTTACGCGATGAACTCCTTTGGTTCTTTGTTTGCTCACTTTAAAATAATAATATCACTTCATCATGAGAACTCCATCTAAACTATTTTTTTTTCAAATAGTGTTCCAACATTAATCTACAACTATATTTCATCTTTGTACAGCACTTATTTCAATATATCTTTTATTTAATTGATTTAGTTTTAATATTCAAATGACACCTTCTGACTAGGACGACTCAAATTTTAAAATTTAAAATTTAAACCTTATGATATTAATCAAAAAGTTCAAATATACAAACAACAATAATTCAAATTCCCAATTTGATAGAATAAAATAGAGCATAATGACATTCTTACAAACATACATGTACTACGGTTATTAATTTATTTTTTTGGTGATAACATGTATTATATATGTGAATTGTGATGTATTAAATATATTAAAAACTTGCTCTAACACCCTTGCGACTTACTAATTTGGTTGGGACAAAAAGATAAGGACATGATTAAGCCCGTCTTCTAATCATGCAACTAGTCAACTTAAAGGCAAATTATTCAATATATACACTTCTTGTATCCTTTTATATCAATTGCGATAAGCTATCCTTTAAATAAACACAAGATTTTAAGTTTGTTGGTTTTTGTTGAACCAACAGCTAAAATTTAATTAATTGTATTAAGTTTAAATTTGTTGGTTTTTGTATTAATGTACTTACTCCAACATAGACTATAAACAAAAATAATATTTAAAAATTAATATATTCACTAAAAAAAAATAGAATAAATATATCATTTTTTCACATAATATTTTATTTTGTATTTCATAAGTATGTTACATTGTTATGATAGTTTATTTCCATGTTTTAAGTGCTTTTCGTTGAGGTAGATGAGAGATTTCTTACGAAGTAATTAAAAAAATATGAAAATAAACTTCCAATATTGAGTATCTTTCTATAATGGTTTTTTGCAAAAATTAAATTATTTTTTTTTATATTAA
>JBBPBT010000152.1:7667153-7679441 GCA_037974875.1 Cicer bijugum | reverse complement strand
TATTTTAATTTAATATTAGTATTTTATTTTTTAAATAATTAAATTAATAATTTTAACAATAAACAATTTTTAAAATAAAAAAATAAAAAAAAAGGTAGTTGGAAGTTGCTTCTCCAAAAAAACTTACTCTTGAATCTAAAAAGTAAGATAATTAAGAAATATTGTTTCGCATTTAAAAAATTTTAAAAAAATATATACTTCCATAAAAAACTCTACATCCAAACAACAAAATTAAAAGAAAAAAAGAAAAACTAAAAGTTTTGTGATTGAGAGAGACGACCGCAAACATTCTAATATAGGAACTTATTTATTTGTTATATTTCAGATCATATGCTATATTTACCCATATGTCACCATTTTACCCCTTCTCATACTTTTTTTTTTATCGCATCTTTCTCCTTTCTCTCTTTCTTCTTACAATGAATCAAACTTGCTTGCCACATATCCTAATTGTTGGACGTTTCCTAACGAATTTTGTTTTTTATGTTCGTTAAAATCCCATAATGCCTTGAACTCACTTTCTCAAATGCTCCATTTAAGGGCTAAAAATATCAAACATTAATACGCATCTTTAAAACATTAATAATTCATATTAAATTTCACATAATTCAGTATAAGTGTTTTAATTCGTAATGAGCATAACAAAAAATACACAAAGATCATATCTATGAATCTATTCCAAATTAAAAGTAGTGAAATAGAAATAACTTAAATTAAATCAATAAAGAGAGTTAATAATTTGTCAACTATTAATATTTTATTTAGAAATATAATGCATTTATTTGATTATGATATAAATAAATAAACTATTTAACATGTCATCAAATTTTGTATATTTATTTAGTATGTCACATCATAATTTCCAACGATTAAATAAAATAGATGAAATATTTTAATTAATGTGTTATAATTTAAAAAATATATTTATGATATGTAAAATGTAAAAACAAATATTACACATATTTTCAATTTTAATGATCAATTTGTCCATTTCCTCTTAAAAAGAAAATATTAAAAAAAAAAAAACTCACATTCTACTTATTTTTGGGTAAATGAAACGAAAAACCAATAACATTTAAAAGCTTTAACTTATATACATAAGTCACATATACCATTGACTGATAATTTATTGTGTAAATTATATATATACATGAAAATTAAACTAACATTTTATTTGTTAAGTTTATTTTTTATTTTTTGGACAAGATTTGTTAAATTTATTGGCATTCCATTTTTTGCAGATTCTGAAGTACTGGATTTTGCGTTTGTGCTGTGAAAGCGGTTGACCTCAAACCACCCACAACTCTTGTTTCTATTTGTCTTCTTCTTCTTTTCTCAAACAAAAGACAAAACACAAACATAAACAAACATAAAACATAAGGTAACTTCTTCGATGCAAGTTTTGATCAAATGTTCATAAAAATGAAGGGTCCCTTAGATCTTGTTTGATTTCACTCTTGCATCTCTCAACCATTGCTCCGAGGCCACGTTGCTTTGGTCAGTCTTTAAATCTTCTTTCTTTTTTCTCTTCATTTTTTCCATTTCCTAAGCTTTTTTCCTGGATCTGCAAATTTTTTCTACCCAATGATTTTTTTGTTTACAATTTTGAATCTTGTTTCCAAAGTTTGATTCTTTTTTCATTATTATGGAACCCCATTACTCGAATAATGAGTTTTGTAGGATAGTTGAAATTCTTATTAGGCATTGTTTGGATCCGTTTTGTGCAATACCGTGAGAAATGGGGAAACATGTTTCTTTTTGTGATTTTGAAACTTTCAAAAGTGGGTTTATAGAATTTTGTTTATTGTATGTTTGAAATCAAGGTAAGTTTGATGAAATCACAGTTGCATCTTGATTTTGTTGAAGCTCAAAATTGTAGCTTATGCCAAAATCACTCTAATACATTGTGATTTTGTCAATCTCGCCGTCAATACAAACATGGTGAGTTTAACGAAATCAAGGTGGCATCATGATTTTGTCGAAGCTCTAAAGTGTAATTTGTGCCAAAATTACTATGATGCATTGTTATGCTGATAAACTTATGGTCATTTCAAACACACATTTAGCTATTTTTGAAATGTGAGTGATGAATTTGCTGTGCCATTGAAGGGTCAAAAAAAGTGAATTTTAAGTGAAAAGTGTGGTTGTGGGGTGTGTGCAGGCAGTGGGGAGATGAATCATGGAATCCAGTGACCAAGAGAGTGTGTCGTCGGTAAGAGAGGTTCATGCAAATGGAAGCCGCATGGCTGCATCAGAAGTTGAGGCAAAGCTTGATGAAGGAAATATTCAAGAGGCAGAATCGGCATTGCGAGAAGGGTTGTCACTCAATTTTGAGGTCAGTTTGTTAATGATCACATACTTTTTTTGCATTGTTTGTTTCCCTTTTATGACATTAATAGGCTGCTTTTATGGATTGGATATTTCAATGTTTTGCAAATAGTAAGAAGCAAAAACCAAGGACTAAGTTGCTATTTAGATTAGATGGAGTAAGCTCAGCTCTAACTTCCCTTTGTTGCCAAATGAATGCAACCATTGTTGCTTAACTTCTGAAACTTCTTTTTTCCCCTTCTAGGGTGTCTTCTTTTGAGGTTGCCATGTCATTGTTACTTATCAAGTTATCGTTTTGCTAATTATTTGAGATTCATTATGCTGTCTTAAATGTATCCCCATTTTGGAGTAATCTTTTTCTTTATAAAAATATAATTATTTTTAAAGTGGCACTAGTGACCATTTTTACTCCCCAAGGAGATTTGAACTCCGTCCCTTGAGGTTACAAAACCAAACTCTTACCAATGACTGATACCTCATTGAAACAAGTGGAAAGGTTATCAATCATTCTGTTGAAGTTCTGGGATTTTAGAGAAAAAGAGGAGAGAAAGTAATAAGGGTTTGAATATTATTGATAATAGCTTAATGCTGACTTTTTTACAACAGATTCTAAATCAGGAACAAATCATAATAATAAAGAGAGATATTCTAAGATTCTCTATGATTATAAATTGATTATAGAAAATAACTCAAGATATTCTAATATAATATAAAAGATACTATAAGACATTTTCTAATATTCTAACACTCCCCCTCAAGCTAAAGCTTACTTAGCTTGTTACAAGAAAACAATGTTTTGCTCCGTAAAATAATAATAAAAAAAAAAGATGGAAAGGCAACTCAGGGATGCAGGTGAAGTCAAAGAGAATTGTTATAAATACAGCCTAGCCAGATAGCCGGAATGATCATCAGCATAAGAGAAATTCATGGCAAGCATTTGAACAAAGCAAGGTTCGTCCTTCTAAAAAACTGCATTTGGAAGCTTCAAACCAATAATATCAGAGACTCAAAATATTTAAACTTGAATTTGCTTCAAGGAGAGAAAGGCAAAGCCAATACATCTGGGCAAAGATGGGGTCAGTGTATCTGGGACAAATTGCCAATTTGTATGCATGTGGTTCGAAAGAAAAAAAAACTTAAAACAGATCTGAAACCAGGAAGGAAAACTCAATCTAGACAACTGAAACATTATGCCGGAAAGTAGACAGACGCACCTGAGTTCGAGGCTGTTGGTGGCGGCGTGTGAGATAAACACAACGGATCTTGGAGGCACATGAGCGCGTGTGGAGCAACTTTTGACCTAAAAGAAAATTTGGGTTGTGTAGATTGGGAGATTCCGCACACAATGAAAGTGGTTGTGTCGGAAAACTTTTCCAGCAGCGACGACATGCAGCAACAGCAGATGGCAGCAGTAGCAGATGGGACAGCAGCAACGACAGGCAGTAGCAGACGGCAGCGGCGACAGATCTACTCGCATGAGAGATTTGCAGCGCGTGAGAGCGCGTGTGACGGTTTTTGGCAACGTGCTTTTGGGCATGACCTGATCTAGAGATGACTGTTGTTCGCAGGAAAAATATTCGGAAATAGTGGCAACGGCGGCAATAGCAAATTGAATGGAAATTGAGTGAAACGTGTTGGAATGTTGGAAAAGAGAAACTATGATTATATTCCCTAATTGTTGGGAACTCGGTAGCGGAATAGAGGCGGGATCATTAATGTTGAAGTTGTGGGATTTTAGAGAAAACGAGGAGAGAAAATAATAAGAGTTTGAATATTATTGATAATAGTTTAATGCTGACCTTTTTACAAAAGATTTAATATTAATCTCTATTTATAGAGAAACATAGATTCAATCTTAAATCAGGAACAAATCATAATAATAAAGAGAGATATTCTAAGATTCTCTATGAGTATAAATTGATCATAGAAAATGTTAAAATTCAGTGTATGTTTTAATTATTCCTTGATTGTGCAACACCCTAGGCTAATTGTTAGTAGTCCTAGTCAATACAATTTCCTATGCATTGAATGTAATTATTGCAGCATCATTATAAATAAGAAGGTGTGTGATCTCATTAGAGACACAAGAGAAATACAAAAAATCACATATTTTACAATAACTCAAGATACTCTAATATAATATAAAATATACTATAAAATATTTTCTAATATTCTAACACATGCCAACAACAAATTGTTGGATATTTGGATGACATGAGGCTTTTCTGGGTTTGTAGAATATAATTTTCCTTTTAGTTTTAGAGCAAATTTGAAGGTCTTTTGGTGTCCTTCATTATTTCTCGTACCATAATTTATTTTGACGAGTAGAAGAATCTGGTCTCGCCTCCAAACCTTCTGCTGAAAATATGTTTATACTTTATAGATGCCATTCATAAAGTCTTTCTTTGAATTGTAGAAACTTTCCTCCTAGGGCTATGTTTGACCGTAGTATCTATCATTTACGTTTTGCACAACCAAAATATTTTGTTTGAAGGAGAGCCTTGACGCAACAGTAAAGTTGTTGCCTTCAAACAACCTTTCTGGTTCCGGGACTAAGGTTGCATACCCTCCCAAATCCTACTCGGTGGAAGTCTGGTGCACTGTGCCACCCTTTTATACAAGGAGTATCTTTTTGGCTATCTTTTTAAATGGTACAAGGTTGGCAACTTGGCATTGGGTGAGAAATGAGGACAAAAATAATTAAGTTTTCACGAAGAAAAAATATTTAACTTTATCATAATTTTTTTTAATGATTAATTTGTCATTTTTAACATCATAAACAATTAAGTGATAAACTTCGTCAATTATATTTAGTGTTAAACATATTATGGATTATGATTTGCATACATGAGCATAACCTAATTGGATTTCAAGATCTTCCATAGCATATCTGTAAATAAGTATATCAGATGTCAACATTTTAAACTTTAACAGGAAGCAAGGGCTCTTCTTGGGAAGTTGGAGTATCAGAGAGGTAATGTAGAAGGTGCTCTCCGTGTCTTTGATGGGATTGATCTCCATGCTGCCATCCAGCGGCTGCAACCCTCCTTTTCTGAAAAACCACCTGTCAAAAAAAGTCGCCCTCGCACAGAATCACCTTCTTCGGTCTCTCAGCATGCTGCTAGTTTGGTGCTTGAAGCCATCTACTTAAAGGCCAAGTCTCAACAAAAACTCGGGAAATTTGCTGGTATTGATTATTTTCTAAACAAGCTATTAGTATCGAATATATGTTCTCTTCGGAATGTCAATGATTCCTTCTATAGTAGTATTACTATATTTGATATTCATGAATCAGATCTAAAACATTGAAATACTTCTTTAATGTGTCCTGCAGAAGCTGCTAAGGACTGTAAACGTATTCTTGACGCTGTTGAGAAGATATTTTATCAGGGTATACTTGATTTTCAAGTGGACAGTAAATTACAAGAGATAGTGAGCCATGCAGTAGAGCTCCTTCCAGAGCTTTGGAAACAAGGTGGTTATTACGATGAAGCAATCTCTGCTTATAGACGTGCCCTTCTTAGTCAGTGGAACCTCGATAATGATTGCTGTTCAAGAATTCAGAAATCGTTTGTTGTTTTTCTACTGTACAGTGGTGTGGAGGCAAGTCCGCCTAGTTTAGCAGTTCAGATTGACGGTTCTTATGTACCTAAAAATAATCTCGAAGAGGCGATTCTGCTTTTAATGGTTCTTATAAGAAAGTTTTGTTTTGATAAGATAAAATGGGATCCTTCGATCATGGAACACTTAACTTTCGCACTTTCTGTATGTAGCCAAACTTCTGTTTTAGCAAAGCAATTTGAAGACTTGGTGCCTGGTGTATACCATCGAATTGATCGTTGGAATTCTTTAGCTTTATGTCATTGTGGAGCTGGACAAAACGTCAGTGCTTTGAATCTGCTTAGGAAGTCCTTGCACAAACACGAACGACCGGATGACCTTACATCGTTATTATTAGCTGCTAAGATATGCAGTGAGGATCCTTATCTTGCTGCCGAAGGAGTGTGCCATGCACAGAGGGCAATCATTAATGCTCATGGTCCAAATGAGCATTTAAAAGGTGTTGCTCTTCGAATGTTGGGACTTTGTCTTGGAAGGCAAGCTAAGGTTGCTTCCTCGGACTTTGAAAGGTCTCGCCTTCAGTCCAAGGCTCTCCAGTCGTTGGAGGAGGCAGTTAGATTGGAGAGAAACAATGCTGATCTGATTTTTGAGTTGGCTGTTCAATATGCCAAGCATCGGAATTTGGTCGCTGCTTTGCGCTCCGCACGGCATTTCTTTCATGAAACCGGCGGCTCTATAGTGAAATCTTGGATATTGCTTGCTCTGATTTTGTCTGCGCAACAAAGATTTTCGGAAGCTGAAGTGGTGACAGATGCTGCTTTAGATCAGATTGCAAGATGGGAGCAGGGGCCTCTGCTTACGCTTAAAGCAAAGCTGAAAATCTCCCAATCAAAACCTATGGATGCTATTGAAACTTATCGCCACCTTCTTGCATTGGTTCAAGCCCAAAGGAAATCCTTTGGATCTTTCCGAGTTGGTTCGAAGGTAAGATTTTGCTGTCCGTCTACTTATCTTCTTTGAGGGATTCTTTTATTTAACATTAGCAACATTTTGATGTGAACTTAGTAGATTAAGATTTTTTTTCTTTTCATTTAATTAGTTCAATCGCATCATAATGAATTTTGCTTTAGACTATAGTAGTAGCTGAATATATATGTAATTGAGGAATTGCATCTCCTCTAAAGCCCAGGTTTGTTTGTGCTTTTTTTTAAGTAAAAGTACTTCTTTAATGAAATATTAAGTTTAAAAAAATCATACAATAATATAAATAACTGTTTTTTAAAAAAAAGGGGACAAATAGAACTGTTTTGTTACTTTTCTCTTGGCTAAATATAATATCTTCTGAAGAAGATCTAAAATAAAGTTGTATCATAGAACCACTATTTTTAACTTAAATAAACGAGTCCTAAATCTGCTATCAATTTAATGCTCCAAATGAGACTCCAATTATGTTTTGTTGTTTCCCGGGAGAAAGGAAAGAGAACTGATATATAGTTCTGTACTGTTACAGATTTGACTTTCAAAAGAAACCAATAACCAAGGTGGTTTAGTTACCAAACAAAATGATATAAACATGTATTTCTTAATGTTGCAAAAAGGTAACATGAGTTAAAAAGTTAAGGTTGTTTATGGAGACCACAGCTGAATAGGATGCTGTTAAAAGGAGGAAGTGAGCGATCAAAGAGAGTCGGTAATATTCTCTCGGGTGATTTTAAGGATGTTTCATAGTATGTTTTGGGTGGTACAAAAGGAAAAACACTAATTCCTATTTATACTTTTACTAAACTATTTATCTTAATTAAATGGTGAAACAAAATATTAAAAGTAAGGAAACCAATATTAACAAATAATTTAAGATACCGTAAATTACTCTGAAATACAACCAAGATATTATGAGATTTTTTAATAAATTCTAACAGAAGCTTTATCTATAATCCTAGTACTCCCAATGTCTATGGTTTTGGGAGAAAAGACCATTATAGGCTTAAAGAAATTCGTTTCTTGTGAATTTTTTTTTATGTTGTTCTTAGGCTCTAATATTTCACTTTGTCAATTCTTTATAGATTGAAGATGATAAAGTGAATGAATTTGATATTTGGCATGGTTTGGCAAATTTATATGCTAGCCTTTCTCATTGGAAGGATGCTGAAATCTGTTTGCAAAAGGCCAAAGAGTTGAAGGAGTACTCTGCAGCAATTTTGGCCACTGAAGGCAAGACTAAATCTTTTGTGCTGTTTAAGTTTTTCACTCTAGCATGTTGAATTTATATATTTATACATCTTTTATATGTTTCTATATCAGGTATTCTGTTCGAAGGACGTGGAAAAAATCAAGAAGCTCTGAATGCTACTATTAATGCGATACTACTTGAACCAAACCATGTTCCTAGCAAAATCTTAATGAGTGCTTTGGTTCAGAAAATGGGCTCAAAGGCTATGCCTGCTGCAAGAAGCATGCTCTCTGATGCGCTTAGAATCGAACCAACCAACCGCATGGCTTGGTATTACTTGGGATTGGTTCACAAGCACGATGGCCGAATGGGTGATGCTGCCGACTGCTTCCAGGCAGCTTCCATGCTGGAAGAATCCGATCCCATCGAAAGTTTCAGCACCATACTTTGAATATTTCGGTTTCGGAATGGTTAATTCTGCAGCCTTCAGTGAGATCTATACCATTTATGATTTTTAGAGGAACACAATAGAAACAGATTTTGGGAAATATTTTCCTTTTTTTTTTAAAAAAAAAAAAAGACCTGTCATCACAAACTAGGCTCAAAGAAAAGGAATTGAAACATTATTTAGGAAATAAAGTGCTAACGGATGAGTTGTAAAGAACTTCGACTGGCAGAGATTTTAATGTAGTTCAATAGCTGCTCAGCTTTGTAAATGTTTGTCGCGTATTTGATTAGATTCTATGTTGTGAGAATAGAGATTCATTTTTCTTCAATTATGTGCTGTAGCTTTTTTGGCTAGATCTACAAGGCTTTAAGGAAAAATGCATTTGAAGTGAGTTGAACTAAAATGCAATCACATTCACCAGTGCTGAAGTTGGATGTTTTATTTGTTGCCGATGTATTTGTGTACGTAAGCCTAAAAATGTGTTCTTCATTAAAAAGGGCATCTATATTTATTCTTATGATGCAAGACGTCTTGGTTTATTTCTTGCTACTGAAGATGTATTCCGCCGTGATTAATTGCTTAGAGAGAAAAAGAGGAAGCTAAGATCTGAGAACAAAACATACAATCAAGGTTTCTGCTTAACAGGAACTGAACAAGAGAACAATTTGTCAAGATGATAAAATTGTTAATTCAGAAAAGTTGTCAATAAAGGTTAATAGAGGGTCCAATCTACCAACTCAACAAAAGGGTAATAAAATAAGATACTATTACAGGCTATGATAACAAATTTTCCGTCTATTATGCCTATAGCAACCTACAGGTTTTCTTCTTCTTGGGCATCATCTGAACTTTGGAGATGGCTTAACTTAACTCTCGACTTTTTTTGTTTTGATGAGTCTTCTGTTGCATCATCTTCCTTAGCCTTCCTCTTCTCTCTCTCACCACTTTCTTCATCAACAGCAGATGCAGGTGTTTCATCACCCGAATTACCTTCGGATCCCAAAGAGGATGATGCCTTTGGATCAGATTCTTCAGCTGCCTTTAGATTAGAGTCTTCAGCTTTATCTTTGTTTTTTGATTCTCCATTCTTAGCTGATTTTTCAAATCCCTCCAGAAAGGTACGGACTTCATCGTTGGTAGCAAGATCCAGCGGGGTCTTTCCCGCCTTTGTCTTGAGACTGAGACTTGCACCTTTCTTGGTCAAGTACTTGACAAGTTCCAGATAGGAGCCTTGAGCAGCATAGTGTAATGGAGTCATGCCTTTACGATTAGAGGATTTGAAAGAGGCACCAGACGAAACCAGAGCCCGAACAACTTCTAAATGACCCTTCTGTGCCGCAAAGTGTATTGCAGCCATGTCATCCATAGCAGAAGCACCAACATCAGCCTTGTTCTTGCAGAGGTAACTGACTATTTCTGCTTGCCCAGAAAAGGCTGCTAAATGTAGTCTATGTTCCAAAGTTGCTTGTTAAAGAAATAATATGGCAATGCTACAATTCCTATGAAAAAGCCAGTTACTTCACCCAGATAAAGTTTTCTTCCTAATTTCGATTATCCCCATAATACAATCATCTAAAATGCCGTCTTTGGTCCAAAGTGACTGATTAAATAAACAATATAGCAATCCTAGAATTCCCAAGGAAAAGTCAGTTACTACTTACTTTCAAGATAAAATTTTGTTCCTTATTTCCAATTCTCACCAAAACACAATAATGTAAAAAGTAGTCTATGGTCCAAAGTTGCTTGTTGAAGAAACAATACAGAAAAGCTAGAATTCCAAAGAAAAACCCAGTTATTTCACCCATATAAAATTTTCTTCCTTATTACCGATTCAACCATCTATACTCATGTACATACACACACAGGCAAAACATGAAGGATCACTATTCTCTTACAAAAAAAAAAGAACAATTCTGGATCATGTAAGCATTCCCTAATAAGAAGTTACAGAACAGTATACAAATACACATACAAAATCGGGAGTGGTAACCAATGGTGGATCTTAGTTATGACATAGGAAGCTTGAATAATGAATCTCATGTCCCTTCCTGGGTAATTTTCATTTCAGTTTGTTATTTTGACATCAAAATACAAATACCGTATAAGACAGAGTACACATTTAAAAAATACACATAAAAAATCAAATGACACTATATTAGACTTTGATGTCAAAAAATCATTACTCTTTGCATTTCCTTGTTTTTGTTCTACCTAATTTTTGTGCAGTAAGCACAAAATCAAAGAAATGAAATGAAGACATAAAAGCTAATGAAATAGATGAAATGAATAATCACAAAAAGAAGCAGGGAAAATTATAACAATAAAGTGAATGAGTATAGATTATCTTCCATCGAATATTAGAATTAGGGTTCATAGTTTAGTATAAAAGAGAGTGAGAGAGGATACGGTGTTCTGGAATGCTTATCTCGGGAATTAACTGCCAAAGGATTTGAAATCAAAATTGATTGAATGGCTATTAGATCACCGGACCTTGCAGCCGCATGAAGGTCGTCGCCGGTACCTGATTTCTGAGGAATACCTTTACCCATTTCCTTTTCTTCTGAACTTACTTGAACAAAAACCCTCTTTGCTAGCAAACCTTGTTTCTGCTCAATTCCATTCTCTTCTCGCGGTTTTGCCAAATGTTTTTGTCCTGAAATCAAAATGATTTCTCTTTACTTCTCATTTTTTTCTCTTTTATAGGATTATTAATTATATCCTTTGCAGTTTTTTTTCTTTCTCTTTTTTTACTAATTTATTGAATTAATTCGTTCATTTAAAAAAGTATCAGTTCCTCCTTCTTATTTTTTAATTAAAAAAATAGCAATTTAATATACAATTTTATGATATAAAATTATATAAATACATTAAGTATTCATAATCATTAGTTAAATTACAAAAATAAAATAAAATTCTAAAATTAAAAATTAAAAATTAAAAATTAAATTTGTAGAGGATTCTATTGTAATTTAATTAAAAATTAAATTTATAGAGAATTCTATTGTAATTTAGTGGGTGCTAGTCATTTTATTATATGTCATGTTATTTAAAGTATATCACATCAATTTTTTAATTGAAAAAATCAAAATGAAAACCAAAACTATTATATTTTTAAATAGGAGGCTAATTTTTTAAATTGCTAAAAATTAGAAACTAAAACTGCAATTAAGTATATATTATACTATATAAATTTAAAGGAGATGCACTATATTAAAACTTAAAAATCAATAATAATTTGTCTGGTCAATAAAACATTAAATAATTGTTTTTGATTTATAAATTGTATAATATGATGTGGTAAATTAACCGATTATAATTGAAAAACAATGTTAAAATATTTTAATTGTTAGTGCATTAACTTTGAAACTCTAATTTTATAAAATTTTATTAACTAAAAATATATTTTTTTTAATAAAAATATAAATAAGTTAAATTCACTTTGAAATAATATCAGCCTCTCTTGATGAATCCTTGATTTATATTGTTTTTCAATTAAAATAAAACTAGATTATAGTCCGCGCGTTGCGCGGATATTAATTAATTTTATAAGTTTTATAAGTAATATTTTATGTATTATAAATATAGTTATCTTATAATATTACTTTATTGATTTGTAATAATTGAATATGATTAGGAAAATTAAAATAAGAGAAAATTATGTTTATCACAATCATCTAATTTAATTTTTAAAATATTTTATAAATTTCGTATGATAATTTATTATATAGAATAATTGTTTGACTCATTGTACTGTGATTGTTAATTTATTTTTCAACATATA
>JBBPBT010000152.1:7638646-7654757 GCA_037974875.1 Cicer bijugum | reverse complement strand
AATTTTTTTTTAACTTCCCCCCAAAATTATTTTTCAACACCTGATTCATTTAAAATTGTTTTAGTCATTTCTTGTAATTATTATTTTTTTGAATAGTTTCATATTGTTGGAAAATTATTTGACAAGTAAATCATGTGAAATATCATTTTCATCAAAGCATAATTTGAAAAATGATGTTTCAAATTATCTCGATCATTTTTTTTAGAAATGACAATTCTTTTTCAAAAGACTTAAAAATATGATTTGGTTGGAAATTTCATCTAAGTATAAAACATAAGGATTTTTCTTTAAAAAGATACATGAGAATGTTTGTTTTACCTCAACCATGTGTGATTTAAAAATAACTTTAACATCAATTTTACAATGTTATCTATGATATATCAAGCATCATTAATCTATGCAAAATTATTTCAATCAATGATACATATATATTTAATTTGTTAATGTTTTCAAGTGTTATAAACCCTCTAAATTTTTATAATGAGATAAGATACCATATTTTTCCATTCATATGTATTGAGCATGACTTGTCCATATATCAATATTTTTTCTTGATTGTTGGATAATGTTCCTGCATCACAAGTTAATAATGATTTTGATACCCATATTTGTTTGGATCTTTGATGGTTAGTGTATCTTATTCTCTAAGAGACTAAGACTTTTTCTTATGATAACAGTTTGGTTCAGCATGACCAATCTTTGAAGTGTAAAAACACTTATTTTTTGTTCTTGAAGAATCTTCTCATATGACACCATAACGTTCTTTCTTTTTTGAAAATCGTTTTGCTTTGAAATTTTTATCTTTTTTTTTTTTATAAAAAAAACATGCAGAATCAAGAAGTCCAATTTTGTTACAGTTAAAATATTTTTTTTTTGCATTTTTCTTCTTTTCATTCTAGTACAAAGCAATTTTCATAGAGTTTTTGCTTTTGAGATTTGTAAAAACCAAGTCTAGCTTTTAAAAAAAATTCTACTTGAGAATCCCTAGTTTTTTGGAAAGTTTCAATGGACTTTATATGGTTTGATAAATCATTTTTAAGGTTCTAAACTTATGTTTTGAGTAGAACATTCTCATCATGAATTGTAGACGATTCAAGACAATTTTTCACAATGATTTCATTTAGAATTTTTGGTTTTTCAGACATTTTAAAATGAGATTCCTGTAACATTTGAATGATCTTTTTGAGTTCTTCATCCATAGTTTGGGCTTTCTATTTTTCTTCTTTTTCTTTACAAAGTTGCTCTTTTAATAGACCATATTTTTAGCAAGAAAGTTTGAATCAAATAAAAGATTATTAAATTTTGAAATGAGATTCCTACAACCTTTGAATGATCTTTTTGAGTTCTTCATCCATAGTTTGAGCTTTTTATTTTTCTTCTTTTTCTTTACAGAGTTGTTCTTTTAATAGATCATATTTTTAGCAAGAAAGTTTGAATCACATAAAAGATTATTAAATTCTTGTTCTATTTGTTCTCACAAAGAACATAGTTCAGAGATATTACCTCGTTATTTTATAAGTTTTTCATTAAACACATGTTGACTTGTGACATTACTTTTTCTTCCTAAATCTTTTCCTCTAACACTTATAGGTGCTCAACCTTAGAGGCAGCGGTCTGATGCTAATTGAAGTAGCATGTAAATCACAAGAAAGGGGTTTGAATTGTGACCCTTTTAAAATTTTGATTCATGTGCTTAATTTAAATTAACTAAATATCAATATCGGTTGAAATAGAATGTCCATAATGTTCTAGATATGTTAGAAGTAAATAAAATAGATTAGTTTATAGTGAAACATGATTTGTATGTGCAAATAATTAAAGATAAAGGATATAAATATCACACATAAAAAGTATATTGATTCACCCAACTTGAGTTAGTATAGTCATTGCAATTGTGAGATTTTCATTATGTGCATCAGAACCAGAATGTTGTCCTTCACACATTTTCTCTTGATCACACCTTGATCGATTACAATATTTACCTTTCAACCTATAAAATATTGTTACAATCACCTTTTAAACTTGAAAGAAATTTTACAAACACATTCAATCTAACATAAAAGATAGATTTGAGTTACAAATGAAGTGTATGATAAAAGTGTTTGATATCTTGAAACTTCTCAACCCTTGTTTGAGATAAATAAAGATAAACTCAATAAATGATGATTTACAAATATAATAAAGAGAGAGGGAGTTTGCTTAAAGAGTTTTTGACTTGTTATTATTTGAATAAATGTTGGTAGATTTGTAAATTGAACTTTTGTCTTCTTATTCTATTTGATCTTCAATTTATAGATGATAAATGGATTGGATATTTCGTTTACTGAATATATTTATTGGACACGCTTTTCAAGTGTTAGATCTATTTTAAAGCAATCAAACACATGTTTATATTGTTGTCCAAAATGTTTATTGACAAATAAATAATGTTATTGCTTTTGAGTCTGATGGAAACATGGATGAGGGAGTGAATAAGCTATGACATGTCAATTGATACTGTTTCAAATCAAAATCACACAAAGCTTTATGCAGAATATTGTAAGTATGATATACATCTTTGCTCACAACTCATCAATTGGGAGACCAATCTTGAAGTTGTTTTCCTCTTTTGGGCATTCAACTCTAGTTATGTGTTTCACAATTGATTTAAGCAGGCTTGATACTCTTTAAATTGTGGTTTTGACTATGGAAAATGATATATTTTAATTTTGTCTTTAAAAGAGAATAACCATAATATTCTTTTGCAAAACCATAACGTTCTTCAATTCTATTTTGAGTGAGTGTTGGACTAAGAGTTTTTGACAGTTGTTTGGTGTCAGACTTTTTCTACTTTGCACACATGTTGCCTTTATGCATAAATGCAACATCAATGTCTTATCCTTGCTGTACTTATTCATAGACAATCAATCTAGAGGTTCATCTTGTTGTGGTTCTTGATGTCTTGATTTGCTTCTTTTAATCTTTTAGGAAAAGTTGTCTTGATGATCTCATGTGAATATAGATACTTTCAGAAATCAGAATGATGTTATTTGAAGAATGCTTGTACTTTTCGCAAACCATGATGATCTTAGTTTTATTAGACTAAAGGATGTAAAAATCATGTATAATATTTTTTTAAAATCATTTTTATATCATTTATGATGATTTTATAGTTTAAGAAAAATCACTTTTGTCAAAATTATATACAAACAAGTTAAAAATGATTTTTATAATAGTAAATAAATAGAACTTGAAAAATCATTATTTTAAAAATCTCTAAAAAATAGTCCCTAAATTATTTAAAATAAATATTATTTTTATTTAAGCTCAAACAAACCACCTAACCCATTTAACCCTTTAAATAATTTGAAAAATGTCAAACCTACATATGTGAAACAATGATCAAACCTACAAATGTGTAATTTATTATGAAAATGTTAGAGTTGATTCTTGTATACTATACGTCACATACAAATTGTGTAGATTTGACATTTTTTCAAATCTTTAAAGGGCTGAATAGTCATTTAAGAATATATTCTACTATCTTTTTAATAAAATTATTCATTGTAGGAAATGCAGAGATTTTTTAAACAAAATTATTCACTATAGGAGGTGTGGTATTTTTTAAACGGACTAACAAGATAATAGATTAAAATACATGTAGTTTGAGAACACTAGAGTGAAGAAACTATGTATTACTCATTACATATTTGATTCTTTTACCCATGACACATTAATAAATAATAAATTTATCTATGTTTTCTTTTTTACATTTTATTTATTAAATAAAAATATAATGTATTTAATTATATCTATGAATTTTTAAAAATACAAAAAAAAAACTATATATTAATTTAAAAAAACTAAAATTATAAAACAAAAATAAAATGCTCGACTAAATATCATATAGGGAGAGAGTAACCTTATTTTAGTTTTTGTGGAGAAGCCCAATCAGAAGAAAAATAACACTAAAATCAATCCATGTTTGTGGCATTCGTATCCGTATTTCATTTGGGCCCAATATTTTAAGTATCCATTCACCTAAAACCCTAATCTCAGTATCCATTTTGCGCCATAATCTTCTTCAGTTGTTCGTGAACCAGTCTTGAGGTACCTCTCGTCTCTCAATCTATCTCCTTTCAATCACGATTCTTCATACTTTTTCATTCCAGATCTTAAACATATTTCGATTTCGTATTTTTGTTTGTTATTTTTCAGAATAAATTTTGATATGTTTGTTTATACGACTTAGTATTAATGATTTGTTAATTATCTGTGTTATTCTATTAGGTTTACACTACCTTGTAATTAGTTTGATAATACTCTTTTAAATTTAAACTTTTTGATTTAGTGTTTTTGTTGATATTTAAAGATAAACAATGGTGAAGCATAACAATGTTATCCCTAACGAACACTTCCGTAAGCATTGGCAAAACTATGTGAAGACATGGTTCAACCAACCAGCAAGAAAGACAAGAAGACGTTTAGGTAATTTTTGTGCATTTTTATGCAATTTGAATACTCTTTTCAGTAATATAGTATCTTGTTTCGATCAGTCTTATGCTATGATTATTGAAAATAAAATTTCAGTTTGGATTAGTATTGATGGTTACATTGTTTCGTTATGAATTGATAATTGAAAATAATATTTGTTTGATTAGTTTTGATGGTTACTCGGTTTCTCTATACATTGAAAATAAAATTTGTTTGGATTAGTTTTGATGGTTACTTTATTTCTTTATGCATTGATAATTGTAAATAATATTTTAGTTTGGATTTGTATTGATAGTTACTTTGTTTTTTTTACATATTGGAATGTTGCATTATTCAGCTCGTCAAAAGAAAGCTGTCAAGATTTTCCCTAGGCCTACAGCTGGACCTCTCAGACCTATTGTTCATGGACAGACTGCGAAGTACAACATGAAAGTTAGAGATGGTAAAGGATTTTCTCTTGAAGAATTGAAGGTAAAATGGCTGAGTATCTCACTATATAGAATTAGAATCTGGTGTTCAATTTGTTTTTTTGTTTTCATTTTGTTGCCCATAGAATGAATTGATGCGGTCATAGTCTTTCTGTTTTCTGTACTTCTGCGACAAGGGTTACATATCAATACATGTAGTTGTATTAGCAAAATTCTCTCATAATTCCAGTACAAAACCTATGTCAAGTGGACCACCCACATAATGGAGTGGTTTTGCAGTCTTACCCACATAATAGGCTAGCCAATATAAAGGTGAATTTGTTTCTCAAGTCCCGTGGACTGACCATGATTTGTATGGCATTGTGAGAACCCTGACCATCAAGGGCTAAGTCTGGCCCATTTTTAACTTATAATACTCATGTACCTTTAAAGTTTAAATCAATTTTAGTTATCACAATACATTAACACTGATGATGTTGCACCATTCTCCAAGCTACCATAGGTGAACCTCCTTGTGTTACTTCTAGTTTGCTTCTCGTAGACTGTGTGAATTCTAAGGATATTCTCATCGGCAACCTTTTTTATTTTCAATTCTGTCTAATCTTTAGCTTGAAGATAATAAAAGACCTTAGAAGTTTGTGTGCATCGTGTATTGTAACTTCAATGCTATGCTTTTACTTTATCATTTTGACTGTATATTTTTTAAATTTTCATTGTAGGCTGCCGGTATTCCCAAAAAGCTTGCTCCAACTATTGGCATTGCTGTTGATCATCGCCGCAGAAACCGATCCTTAGAAAGTCTTCAAGCTAATGTGCAGAGGCTGAAAACATACAAGGCCAAGTTGGTTGTCTTTCCAAGACGTGCTCACAAGGTCAAGGTAATGCAAATGTTCAATAATGCTGTTTATTGTAGCCTTGTATGGTCTTTTTCTTAATTTTGTACGAACAATTTTGATACCAGCCGATTAATTTGAAAAATATAAAGAGAGTTTTTCATTAATCTTATCTTTCTTATGGCCCTTTTTTATTTGCAGGCTGGTGATTCTACTCCTGAGGAACTTGCAAATGCCACACAAGTCACAGGATCATACTTGCCTACTGTGAGGGAGAAGCCATCTGTAGAGCTTGTCAAAATTACAGATGAAATGAAGGCGTTTAAAGCTTATTACAAGCTTCGCCTTGAACGCACCAACAAACGCCATTATGGTGCCAGATTGAAGAAGGCTGCCGAGGCAGAGAAGGAAGACAAGAAGTGAACACCTCAGGACCTAATCCCCAAATGATAGTTATTGCAATACAATATTTGCTTGAGATTTTCTTTATCAAGAAAAAAATTCTTATTTTTAAACATGAAGAATCCCGATGGCTATTTTTATTTTGTGAACTTTGGTTATTCAATTTTGTTGGTTTAATTAGAAATCTGATTTGATTAGCATTTGTTTTATTTTCATTCGTGGCTTAATAGTGAAGACTTTTCTTTACACAAATGCTTGGAGGGTTGGTGATTTTTTTTTGTCTTCTCATTAGTATTAGCAAAAAGTGTTGAATAAAACATTACCCAACTTTTTTTCATCTTATGCGTTGTTTACTAAGGAAAAATAGTTTTTATTTTTCAAAATATGTGCTTATTTATCTAGATGAGGCTATTACATTTAAGTATTGTCATCGAGATATGATGAAATAAAATATTATGTAACAATGTTGAATATCTTGTTTTAATATATGTAATTTAATCATCAGTTTTTTTAGGTAAGGGAGATATGAATCTGAACATGGTTTCCTTCCATTTTGACTTTTATTTTTTTTTTCTTAACTTCTGCTGTTAACATGAGATATTTAATCTACGATAAATTTTTAAAATATAGAATTTCAAATTTTCTATTTTACTAATAAAAATATTTACATCAATTTAGAATTTAATTAGCAGAATCCCAAGAGCAAGAAAGGAATTTACATCAATTTCAGAAAAGCTATTCAGTTTTTCTCGTCTTCTTCTTTCCTTAGGGCAACATCAATATCTTTTTCTATTGTTATGGTTCATTTTAACTCCAAACCTTCCATTTCCCTTCTTTCTCCAAATCTTTTAAGAACCAAAAGGTTTCCAAGACTCTTGAAAACTCCAAATCTATCCCTCCATTTAAACGGTAGTACCGAGTGTCGAACTCAAAGATTGCGTTTTACTATTGAATTATATTTAATTACTAAAATTGAACAAAAAGGTTCCCAAGTTGATTGAAATAATGTTTGAAATTAACAACAATAATAAAATTGATCTTTTATAATGAGAAAAATGTCAGGGATGAGTTTCACTTCGAATCCAACCTTGGTGTCTAATTTAATCCTAGTTATTGAATTCCTTTATTGAATTATTACCGAATTCTCTTTATTATTCGTGCCCTAATGTCTTAGTGACAGAACCTTTAATTCTAAAGTAACCCGTAATTCCTTAGTGGATTTAAGATTAGAATTAAGCATTACCGTATAGAAATTCTCTTGTAAATTATTGCTTTGCAACTAATTTAATTGGTTTCATGACCTGCATCTATCCCTAGACTACAAATTCATGAATTTCTCATCTCAAGCATTCGTAAAGTCCACTTCCGTTTCAAAATACAAATCGTAGAACATTTTAATGTTGATCAAGCAATAAAAAGCATTAAGCACAGAGATGAGAAAAACAATTCAATAAACTCATTCATATAACTAGAAATCAAATCAGAAAAATAAGGCTTTCATCTGGTTACACTCATCCCTAACAAATAGGGTTTAGTTACTCATGACAGAGAAACAAAAGATAAGGATTAAAGAAGAATTACAAGAATGATTCATGGATGATTCTTGATAAAACTGCTTCAATGGCGTTAGAAACGGCTGTCTTTGAGTTTCTATGCTAGGGCACAAGTCTCCCAACTTCCCAAGAGTCAAAAAGATCCAAAAAAACAGTAAAGAATTGTGTTTTTATGATTGCTGATGCGCGTCACGCGCTCTAGGCGCGCCCCAGGCGCGCGTTGGCAGTACTAAACAGCGGGAAATGCGCTCCAGGCGCACAGCATCTGCTGTCTGACGTATTTTGCATTTTGCTCATCTTTCGAGTCTGAATTTGGTCCCGGTGTCTTCATGAAAGTTGTAGATATGGATCTTAGCTTTCATTAGCACTTGGATTGACTCCAATTGGACATCTAGAACTCCAGATATGACTGAAATACTCCATATAGGTCATGTTGATTTCTCACCAAAATTCAGCATTGCACTAAAACAAAGTAACAACGCAAAACTACGAAAAATCTCTACTTAATTAAGCAAATAAGAACAAAAACATTTCATTAAATCAAATAACTAAAATCAACAAAATATATTAAACAAATCATTAAATTAACTAATGATTAAAGATAAATAAGACTAAAATCAATAAAAATTATGCATATAATGAAGAGTCATCAGACGACGAAGAATCCAAATTACAGGATGAAGAATCCAAATATGAGGATGAAAAATCTATGAGCATCCTTGAAAACAAGTTACTGAAGTAACAATGTTAATTATAAGGAAGGGGGGTTTGAATTATAATTGCCCTTTTTTTTTTTTTAAATTTCTGTTTTGAAGTTAAGAATTTAATCCAAGATTGATCTTGGTGATAATGAAGATCGATCTTGGTTTGTTACAAAAACAACAATATCAATTTTATCAAAACAAAACCTGATTATCAAGCATAAAGTAAACAGAGATAAATATAGAAAGATTACACAAACGTATATCTTGGTTCACCCAAACACGGGTTACGTCCAATCCTTACAAGAATGAGATTTTCCACTATGTGCTCGAAGGCAAGATTTTTCTTGGTTATCACACTACTTTCACATATCAATCTTGATCTTTACACAGTTTCTACCCTTCTACCTAGAAAGAATTTCTTCGGTTCTACCTTACTATTTTAGAAAGGCTTTAATAAGTTACCTTTCAAAACATGAAAATGATTTTTGTAAATTACTCAAGATTAAGTTGACAAAATAACCTTGAGTTACAAAGTGGTGAATTTGAAACTATTTTAGAATTTGAGTATTTACTCAACTCTTGTTTGAGAAATAGATTATGTAAATCGAACTTAGTTGTTACTGATTCACGACATAAAGATTGAAGACAACAAGCTTAAAGAACTATATTCAGATACTAGAGTAAGATTGAAATGATTAATGCTTTTTTTTGCACTTTGAGTTATATTTTGTTCTTCATCTTGAAGCTGCATTTATAGACTTCAAGAGAGCTTGGGACATCTCATTTGACCGTTGAAATAGGGCCAACTGTCATGTAATAGTTGTTGGGTAAA
This sequence comes from Cicer bijugum, assembly GCA_037974875.1. Classification (NCBI taxonomy): domain Eukaryota; kingdom Viridiplantae; phylum Streptophyta; class Magnoliopsida; order Fabales; family Fabaceae; genus Cicer; species Cicer bijugum. Next base: position 7,645,532 of record JBBPBT010000152.1, on the reverse strand, counting down.
GTCTGCCAAAAAGCAAGAATGATCACAGCTACATCCAAGAACATTCTTGAGATCCAAGATTGTTCTTCGAATTTGTTTGTGATTAACTAACTTGAACTTTGTGATTGTGTCAGTTGTCTGAGTTGAATGCATGCTTTCCAGTCACATGTCCAGGTTTAGAAAGGTACAATCAATAGTTTACTTTACAGCTTGTAGCTTTGTACTTGCACTTGCCTCATTTGAAGAATGGTCTTGTTTTATACTATTAATGGAACATGTTTTTTATTCTTCAAATTTTGGAACAAATATGACTTAGATTGATCCTTGCTTATTCTATATGACTTATGAGGCACGACATTATAGGTGTTGGGAAAAGAAAAGGCCAAAACGGACAAGTCACATCAAAATTAATGAAAGTCTCATCCTCATACAAACCATACTGATGATGGACCACCACAGTAATCCTCTCAGCATACTTAACATGAGGATAAAGGTTAAATGACAGTTTTACAAATAAAGATAAGTCAAAGGAAACTTAGCAAAGTCTCCAACAACTATATTTTGTTAATCCACATGTTTGAATCTCCAAAGACAATTATAAATAAATGAGCATTAATCTTCAAACATCAAGAGAATCATCTACAAAAAACATCTAAGTTATTCAAGCTTATCATCATTCTCTTCATTCTACGCACTCTTCCAAACTTCAAAATATATGAGGATCATTTTATTGAGTATGTTATATACAACTTCACATCATTATCTTACCTTAGAACGTTGTAATTTGATCTCCAAAACAAATCAAACGCATTATCACTTGTCATTTTGGTGGACTCTTGGTACGAAATATCCATATGTAATGATGCGCCACATTCCTGTATCTTGAGATTTCAAAAGCAACTGCATTTTTCTTTTCCAGAAATAGTAGTCTATGCCACCAAAATAAGGTGGTCTATATGATGATCCTCCTTCAGCAATGTATATATCTTTTGACATTTTTTTAGATCTTTTCTCTAACACTTGTTAGGTGTTGAACTTTTGAGACCAAGCTTTGATACAAATTGAAGTAAAAATATCAATTATAAGGAAGGGGGTTTGAATTATTATTGTCCCTTTTTAAAAAATTCTGCTTTAAAAATAAGATCTCAGGTTAAGATTGATCTTTACAGTGATGAAAATCAATCTTTACTTTGTCGAAGATCAATCTTAACTTTGTAGAAGATCAATCTTTAAAAACAGCAAGATCAATTTTACTAAAATTAAATCTGATTGTAAAAGATAAAATAAATAGAGATACGGATAGAGAGATCACACAAGAATATATCTTGGTTCACCCAATCCAGGTTACGTCCAGTCCTCACAACCGTGAGATTTTTCACTAAGTGTTCAAACCAAGATCGTTCTTGGTTTTCATGGATCAATCTTGATCTTTACACAATTCTTACCCTTCTACCTAGAAAGGAATTCTTAAGTTCTACCTTACTGTTTTGGAAAGGCTTTAACAAGTTACCTTTCAAAACATGAAAGGATTTTTGCAATTTACTCAAGATTTGACAAAACAATCTTGAGTTACAAAGTGGTGGATTTGAGACTATTTAGAATCATGATATTTACTCAACTCTTGTTTGAGAAATATATTATGTAAATAGACCTCAGTTGTAAATGATTACAACATAAAGATGAAAACAAAACAGTAAACTATAAGAAATATATTGAGACAATTTAGTATGATTGAAAAGATTAATCTTTTGCTTGGTGCTGATTGTTTTGTTTTATTCTTCAACTTGCAGCTGCATTTATAGACTCTAAGAAGGCTTAGGACAACTAATATGGCCGTTGGAAAAGGACCAACTGTCATGAAAGAGCTGTTGGAAAATCCGTCATAACTTAAGATTGATCTGTTGCATCAAAAGATCGATCCAGAATTGATCTTTTGGTCTGTGATGAAACAACTTGTTCCCTATGATCCGTGTTAGTATGTCAGCCTTGCTTATGTCCTTTTCAGTTATGTGTGCAGACTTTTGAATGGTTCAAATCAGTAGTGTACTTCACTACTTTTAGCCTTGTACTTGTACTTGCTTGAGAAGAAGAATGATCTTTGTGATATGCCTTTTTGTTTGAAGCATGACTTGATTCTTCAAATTCTGGAACAAATGTGACTTGGATTGATCTTTTGCTGATTCTATATGAGAGTATACGATGAATAATGTTTCCAGGATTGATCCTTTACAAGGAAACTGATTATCCTTGCTTATGCCATAAAGAAGATCGTTCTTTGTTTCTTAATAGAAGATAAAGATCAATCTTCGTTTTTAAAAGATCTATCTTTCGTTTTCCAGACTGTTTAAAGATCAATCTTCAAGACTGTTTCCTTTTATCTGATTTGTATTTTTGATACCTATTTTGTTTTAACACACTCAAATGCACATGTTAAATACCAAAACAATTAGAATCATAATTAGAATTCTTAATTAACTTTTTGTTTATTTTCATCAAAACATCTAATTGAGATTTTGTCTCAACAATCTCCCCCTTTTTGATGATGACAAACATGTTAATTTAGATTTTAATTTTGATTATAATTTTAATCATAGAGAGTTTTAAAAGCTCCCCCTCAAAATATGCTTCAGATTTTTGAACCAACATAAAATCTAAACATAAAATCTAAAATAATTCTCCCCCTTCGTCAACACAAAAAGGTTGGGGAATACAAAGGATAAAAAACAATGAATAGACTTCAGTTTTAAGAAAAATAACATTTTCTGAAAACTTCCCCTGAATATTATAGAATTAATATCCCATTTTTAAAAAAAAAATCAGAATACAAGGAAAATGCCACTATGCACTTTGTCATCTTTCACAAGAGACAACATTTAAATTTTGAACATGATAATAAGCGCATACATGGAAGCGAAATAAGATGATACATGTACCTTTGATTTGTTAATGTTTCAAAGGGTTAAAGACACTCCAAATTTTTGTAATGAGATGAGGCATCATAATTTTCCATTCATGTGCATTGAGCATGCTTTGTCCATGTATCAATATTTTTTCTTGATTATTGGATGATGTTCCTGCATTACAAGTTTGTAATAATTTTGGTATCCATATTTGTTTGGGTCCCTGATTGTTAGTATATCTTCTTTTAGAAGATTGTTTAAAACTTGATCTCTTTTTAAAATAGCAAGTTGACTCGAAGTGGCCTTTCTTGGAACAATAGGAACACTTTGTTGTTGGTCTTGGAGAAGTTTTCAAAATCTGAGTTTTAAACCGTTTTAAAATTGATTTTGGTGAAATTTCATATCGTTTTCCTTTTTCCAGATTTGCAAGAGAATGATCCGCTTTTGTTCCAGAACATTCTTTGTATTGAGAATAACCTGAAGAACGTTCTTTGTTTTGCAGATTTTTCAAATTTGATTCAGGTTTATTTGCACAACGATCTTTCCTTTAAAAAAACTTTTTGCTTTTAATCTTTTCATTTTTTTTCTTAAAGTAGCAAGCAAATTCCAAATGTCTAAGTTTCTTACAATATGAGCATTTGGTTTTATATTTTTCTTCCTTTCTTTCTAGAACAAAGAAGTTTTCATACATTTTTGTTTTTTTTTATTAAAACCAAGACCAGCTTTATCAAATATTCCTACTTGGGATCTCATGATTCTTTGAAATGTTTCAGTTGCCTTAATAAAAAATTTCAAATCATTTTTAAGAGTTTCAACTTCAGCCTTGAGAAGATCGTTCTTTGTATGTAAAGATCAATCTTGGCTTTCTGTTTTTTCAGTTTCCAGATTTGTAAATTTGGAATCCTTGAGATTTTGAATGATCTCTTTAAGTTTATCATTCATGACCTGAATTTTTCTTTCTCTTCTTTTTCTTTGTGAAATATTTCTTTAAAAGAACTACATTTCTTAATGAGAAAGTTTGAATCATTTAATAAATTATCAAATTCGATTTCCATTTGTTTGCATATAAGACATGGTTCAGAATTTACCTTTGTTTCTTCAATGTTTGCCATTAGACATAGATTAGCTTCTTCAGGTTCATCTGTTTTTGATTCATCAGATTCATCCCAGATTGTCATCATGGACTTCTTTTTGAAAGGAAATTTCTTTGGTCCTTTTTTGTTTGATGGACATTCAGTTTTATAATGTCCTTGTTTGTTGCAGCCAAAGCAAATGATTTTGCTTTTATCTATTTCAATTTTGAATTCCTTTTTATATGGAAATCCCTTTTTGATTTGATCCTTTCTTATCAACATTCTTTGTATCTTTCTTGTAAGACGAACTATCTCTTTATCAACATCTTCTTGTTCGATTTCTTCCGAGTCCTCATCTGTTTGTAATGATATACTTTCTTGAGATGCTTTCAAAGCTATTGCTTTGGCCTTTTTGATTGGTTTGTCTTCTTGTAGCAGCACTTCATGTGCTCGTAATGTTCCAATCTGTTCCTCAAGACCGAGTACGTCAAGATTATTGGCCTGGCTTATGGTTGTCACCATTGGTCTCCATATTATTGGAAGACATCTCATGATCTTTCTGACTTTGTCTTGTACTGTGTATGCTTTCCCTAAAGAGCGAATTTCATTTACAATGGTTGTGAATCTTGAGTACATCTCATCAATGGTTTCTCCTTCATTCATTTCAAAGAGTTCAAACTTTCTTATGCCTATATCAATTCTTGTTTCTTTTACATGGCTTGTTCCTTCGCGATGAGTTTGTAATGTGTCCCATACTTCTTTAGCAGTTTTGCATTCATCAACTCTTTCGCATTCTTCTCTGCTCAAAGCACACGATAAGAATAATTGAGCTTTAGAGTTTAGGAGTACCTTAGATTTTTTTTTCTGTTGTCCAGTCTGCTTCCTTTTTTTTCAACAGAGGTTGAATCATTTTGGTGGACTCTTGGTACGAAATCTCCATATGTAATCATGCGCCACATTCCTATATCTTGAGATTTCAAAAACAACTGCATTTTTCTTTTCCAGAAATAGTAGTCTATGCCACCAAAATAAGGTGGTCTATATGATGACCCTCCTTCAGCAATGTATATATCTTTTGACATTTTTTTAGATCTTTTCTCTAACACTTGTTAGGTGTTGAACTTTTGAGACCAAGCTCTAATACCAATTGAAAGAAAAATATCAATTATAAGGAAGAGGGGTTTGAATTATAATTATCCCTTTTTAAAAAATTCTGCTTTAAAAATAAGATCTCAGGTTAAGATTGATCTTTACAGTGATGAAGATCAATCTTTACTATGTAGAAGATCAATCTTAACTTTGTAGAAGATCAATCTTTAAAAATAGCAAGATCAATTTTACCAAAATGAAATCTGATTGTAAAGCATAAAATAAATAGAGATAGAGATAGAGAGATCACACAAGAATATATCTTAGTTCACCCAATTCAGGTTACGTCCAGTCCTCATAACCGTGAGATTTTTCACTAAGTATTCAAACCAAGATCGTTCTTGATTTTCATGGATCAATCTTGATCTTTACACAATTCCTACCCTTCTACCTAGAAATGATTTCTTAAGTTCTACCTTACTGTTTTGGAAAGGCTTTAACAAGTTACCTTTCAAAACATGAAAGGATTTTTGCAATTTACTCAAGATTTGACAAAACAATCTTGAGTTACAAAGTGGTGGATTTGAGACTATTTAGAATCATGATATTTACTCAACTCTTGTTTGAGAAATATATTATGTAAATAAACCTCAGTTGTAAATGATTACAACACAAAGATGAAAACAAAATAGCAAATTATAAGAAAGATATTGAGACACTTGAGTATGATTGAAAAGATTGATCTTTTACTTGGTGCTGATTGTTGTGTTTTGTTCTTCAACTTGCAGCTGCATTTATAGACTCTAAGAAGGCTTAGGACATCTAATATGGTCGTTGCAAAAGGAGCAGCTGTCATGAAAGAGCTGTTGGAAAATCTGTCATAACTTAAGATTGATCTACTGCATCAAAAGATCGATCCAGGATTGATCTTTTGGTCTGTGATGAAACAGCTTGTTCCCCATGATCCGTGTCAGTATGTCAGCCTTGATTATGTCCTTTTCAGTTATGTGTGAAGGCTTTTGGATGGTTCAAATCAGTAGTGTACTTCACTACTTGTAGCCTTGTACTTGTACTTGCTTGAGAAGAAGAATGTTCTTTGTGATATGCCTTTTTGTTTGAAGCATGACTTGATTCTTCAAATTCTGGAACAAATGTGACTTGGATTGATCTTTTGCTTATTCTATATGAGAGTATACGATGAATAATTTTTCCAGGATTGATCCTTTACAAGGAAACTGATTATCCTTGCTTATGCCATAAAGAAGATCGTTCTTTGTTTCTTAACAGAAGATAAAGATCAACCTTCGTTTTTAAAAAATCAATCTTTCGTTTTCCAGACTGTTTAAAGATCAATCTTCTTGACTGTTTCCTTTGATCTGATTTGTGATATTTAATACCTATCTTGTTTTAACACACTCAAATGCACGTGATAAATACCAAAACACTTAGAATCATAATTAGAATTCTTAATTAACTTTTTGTTTGTTTTCATCAAAACATTAAATTGAGATTTTGTCTCAACATATATGAATTTGAGCTTGCTTTCTTTTCATTTTGACTTCTTTTCTTTTAACTTTAACTTATGTTATTTGACGTGATTTGTCATACATTTAGTGAATATATTTTTTTTTTCACGCTGATCTTAGACTAAAGTATAATATATAAAAATAACAAAAGTTGAAAGAAATTATATTACAATTATGGTGTTTAGAAGATAAATTTTTTTGACATAATATAAATTTTTAAGGAAATTTAAATCATATAATGTAAATTAGCTTGTTTTAATAATAAATTTAATAAAACTTCAAAATAAAATAATTTCATGAGATATTTTATAAAAAATTT